>CALNHX010002003.1:0-196547 GCA_940337035.1 Agriotes lineatus | reverse complement strand
TTGCCATATAGCGGCACTGTATACCCCACTTTTTAACAAGTGTTTGCTTTGATTACATTACCAATATTTGAATATTTAATGCTTGTTTTCCAAGTAATGCTTCACTAAAATGATTATTTTTGCGTAAAAAAATTCTTTGATTTCCGTGATCAAGGACGTTACCAGTTGATGGGCTTGACTAGCAATAATAAAGTAGTATGGAAGTTGTACTTACAAGCATAGCTCAAATTCGAGACATTTATGCATTCCATAGAAATATAGTGTTATGATATAGTACCTCAAGACTAATAATTAGTTTTATAAAAAGCTATCACATCTCAAGATTAATTATGTAATGATAAAGTACCTAAACGTTAAAACATATTTTATAATGAGGGAATTTAATATAAAAAGAACAGGATAGCCTTCAAAATTTTATTTTAGAAAATTAAGATTTGATTCGAATCCGGTAAAGCAATTAATATTCTTAGAAAAAGGTTCTACTATGAATCAATATTTGATATTTGGAATAATACAAATGTTATTTGGTAGTATCAGAGTACAAGTCATAATTTAAGAAGTCACATGACATGTCAAAATAATTTAAATAATTTGCAATGTTAATAATCCAGGAGTGTTAGTTTTTCAAAATGTTTGAATAGAGATTACTATGATAAAATTTAATTAAGAAAATAACAACTATTTTTTTTATGAGAAAAATGTACATGTAAAATCTTGTAATAAAGAAAAAATTAAAATAAATCCATATTAAAATGAATTTTCTGATTCCAAATATTATAAGAGGGTATACGTGATTAATATGGATAAATAAATGAATTCAAAATAATAAATTTTAAACAAACTATAATATTGGAAATTTGGAAAGTGACTACTGGAGGACGAATTAATTGTAATCGTCTAAGAAGAAGGTGAACAGATACGAGCAACAAGATAATCTTTGGTCCATAAACGGCTGGATGTGTTTGGAGCTGGACTGCGGTGGAGCCTTGATTGATGTTAAAGGTTGGTGCTGAGGAATCTAGAGGGTGATTTGGATGCTGACTGCGGTAGAGTGGCTGTTGATGTCAAAGAGGAAAACTAGTTTTCAGTGTTCTGGTATAGGTAGTCCTTGTGGTTTGTTTGAGGATTGGAGTAATCACAACTACATATGGGCTTGATTTGTATATGGATTCTATTCATCTAAGCAGTTTGAGTTGCTGATTGGAGCCATCGCAATTTTAAGTAAGGCAGTATGTGCGGTGCGGCATAGTGCAGAGATAGGATCATGGTAGAACTATAAAACAGGGCAATTAGCATAACTGTCGTTATAAATGGTTGAGAGGAACGTGACTTACCTGGTTGTTTCTGAGCACAGTGGTGAGCAGGCAATTCGTGCCTAGCTGGACTGAAACAGATGGAAGACAAACTTAAATGGAAGACGTATCAGGTATATGTAACTAAACATTAAATTGTCACAAAAGTGAGTGTATAAGATCGTGACAAGGAGTACTAAATATTTATTAATATTTGAAAGCTAAATCAAATGTAAAAATATGAATTTTTGCTTACCTTTCAAGTTTATGGTTTAAGATTGACAGTTAACAGAAGTGTCATTTGACGTAATTCTCATATTACCAAATAACCATAAAGTATAATTGTTTTTGTAATACTCAATTACAATCAAGACGATAACAAAGATTAATAATGCAAACAATTAATAATATTTTATAAACTTGATTTAAGAGTTAAATGCTTTACCGGATCTAGAAAAATAAATAGACTAAATAAGAAATAACTTAAACGAGAGCATATCTTTGCATAAATTAATCTTAACATAAATCTAAAATTAATCAAATAAAATAGTAGCATAGCACATAAGAGGGCTATTGCAATAGCTAGGATCTGTTCTTCCATTATACACTTCACCGCAAAATTAAGGGATCAGAAATAAAAATGCAATATTTTTTTATCGTTGAAAATATTGTTATGAAACTCATATGCAATAAAGATAGGACTATTAATAAACATTTAATAACAACTTCGATCATAGCTGTTTAGAGAAAATCTAGACTCGTTGGTGAACATCACTGATGCCCATTCTTCATCTCCTTTCCAGTTAAAATGATCATCAGCAAATGCTAAACTTAGCCTGCCGTGAAGGGGGGCCAAAATTGAACCGGTTGCAGGATGTCTTGCCTTCATACCAGCATCATTTAGCCTCCCCATATGATATCGCAGCTAATGACTGTTCCGGTGGACCGTTGGAGATCATTCCTCAGAGATCGAGCAGAATGAACCTTCCACATCTCGCTGTTACGACCAAATACCGGTCTTCACGCCTGGTGGTTTTCTTTTTACGATTTTGGCCAGGTCTTCTTGTATAATTCCATGTCATTTGAAACCGCCGAGACACTCTGCAAATCACTGACTGCGCAACCAAAAGCCTTGCAGCAACTTCTCTCTCAGTATAGCCTTCCTTGAGCAGTGTGGCCACTGTAGATACATCTACCTGCAAAAGAGAGTTTCTCTGGACATCAGCCGCCATTTATTTTTATTTATATCACTGTATCAATTGTTTAGAACACCCTGACAGGCAACTTTGAATTACAAGACTTCTGCGATTTCTGCAGTATTTGTTATCAAGCAGCATTTTTGTGGTATCTTAAGATGTGAATGTCCGTAAAATATACGTATGTAGCGATAAATAGTGCTATGTTTATTGCGTACGAGTTTCCTAACAATATTTTCAACGACAAAAAAAATATTGCACTTTTATTTCTGATCCTTTAATTTTGCGGTGAAGTGTATTTGAATTTAATAATTATTTTGCCCTGTGCATTTCAATGGCTAGTACAAATTGTAACTTTTGCGGACGATATTGTATTCATTTTAAGGAGAACCACACGTGGCCTCCGATAACCTACAACAGCATTTCAATCTACTCGAAGACTCGCTTAAAAAGGTAAAGGTTTAAGGTAATTTTATTTCCTCCAACGGGGGGTGGGCTTCTATAGTGACCTTGTGTTCCTCTTCAGCCAAGAACGGGTATTGTAGGATTGGTGAGAGAAAGGAGGGGCGGAGAATGGAAGAAAGGCCAGGAAAGGTGGAGAAGTACCCCCCGGGAATTTGTATCAGAGAAGGTACTTTGATGACTCAGGAAAACCACCTAAAAACCTAAATCAGAGCAGACGGCCACGGAATCGAACTCACGACTTCCCGAATGTTAAGTAGACGTGCTAACCACTAACCTACAGAGCTCGGTGATTCGCTTAACCAGTTGCAAGGAACAGTAAATCAATCTACATCAGCATAGAAGTAACAATAAATGGTATTCGTCTTCCTGCGAATTAACTAGCATTAACACTAATAGACCGAAAACGTAGTGCATGAAATTAAAAAGCACAAATTAACCTCAAGTTACGACAAATGAGTTGGCTAATAGGGTGGAAATCCAAACTTACACTAGAAAACAAGATTATTTTGAACAAAGTGTATAACCAAGCCTATATGGATGGTGATGTGCAAAACCTTCAAATACCAAAATCATTCAAAGGTTACAATACAAAATACACTTCTCCAATAAATTAACGCACCACCAAAAAGTAGCCGAAAGTTTAAAGTTAATTTTTGTTAAAACCACCTATCCGATTTGGACGATTCTTTTTTTGAATGACAAGTTGTCTCTTTCAAAAAGTTAGTGTACTACTCCATTCGCATAGAAACTTATTATTTTTATAAATACCGGGTGTAACAATTATAAGGTGTTTTTTCATAAAATTTAAAACACCCTGTGGGGTTCAACAGTTACAATATCAAGTTATAATTCAAAGCAAACTCTGGCCTTATCTTTGTATAACATTTTGTTTTTTGATTTACTCTTTTATCTTAGCTACTGCAAGAGAAACACAATTTTATAGCATAACATGTTTTTATTGACTTTAATTTGCATTAAAAGCACTAAAGTAGCAGACTATGGAAAAACAGAAATAAACGATAATTGTCATCATGTAAATACAGCTGTCAATAAGCAGTAGTTGATAGAAGTGTGTTTTCGGTGTTAGTCCTTAACGTTTTTTTTGCAAAATCTTTAACTTTGTCAGTATGCAACGTGAAACACGAAATCTTACTCGCGAAGAATGTGCTCAAGCATTACTTCTGTTTGAGGAAGGTTGGAAGTTATTCGTGCCAGAGGCGGAAATACTCGCTACTGAGACTTTCGTTTACCTTTTTTCTTTACATTTTGTTTCTTTTTTTTATATTAAATTTAGTTCTCCATAAACACATGTTATGCTATAAAATTGTATTTCTTTTGCAGTAGCTAAGATACGAGAGTAAATAAAAAAACAAAATGTTATACAAAATAGGGCTCGAGTTTGCTTTGAATTATAACTTGATATTGTAACTGTTGAACCCCACAGGGTGTTATAAATTTTATGGAAAGACACCTTATAATTGTTACACCCGGTATTTATAAAAATATAAGTTTCTATGCGAATAGAGCAGTACACTAACTTTCTGAAAGAGACAACTTGTCATTCAAAAAAAAAAAGAATCGTTAAAATCGGATAGGTGGTTTCGACAAAAATTAACTTTAAACTTTTGGCTACCTTTTGATGGTGCGTTAATTTATTGGAGAAGTGTATTAGGAATTATTTTCGATGTCTCTTGGTACTTTAGTAACAAAACTCGACGTGAGGACTGACGTATACCCTCCGTTGACGACGAATTTGCAAATTAACCAGAAGGTACCTAAACAATCTCGCTGGTCATCCAAATGAATAAGCGAACACTTTCAACGTTACGGTAGGTTCTTCCGCGTTATTCTATTACCGAAAATGGCCGTGAAAGCTTGTATTTAACTTTCAACGTTTCTCTAGCAGTACAAAAAAGACTGAAGATGGCCTACAGACATAGACCTACAGCATTAATCTTAAATAATAATAATAATAATAATAATAATAATAATATGTCTTTATTTATCTATATAAAACTTGAACAAAATGAACTGTCAAACTAAATATCTAGTAGTAATTAACTCGGACGTCACTGGATTACTTTTCCCTTCGTTTATAATTTAATCAGTTTCACTAAAATGCGGAAATATTCTAAATTCTAATTCTAAATTAGTTGCGGACCAATTGCTACCCATTTTTCGAATTTTCTTCGGTGGTAGAAAACCGACTTCAAGGGTATTTTGATAATGATATCGCAAACTAATGTACCGTGTCTAGTAGTAACGCCCACACTTTTTTTTATATCCCACTGATAAAGTGGTGGTTATGGGCATGATCATTAAAAGTGCTGGTATTGATATATCTGTTAAAATAATAAAGATCGCAGGCTATGAAATAATTATTGATCCACTAGTCGACATTATCAATTTAAATTTGAAACTGGTTGTTTTCCAGCGTACTTAAAAGCAGCACTTGTAGCGCCAGTCCATAAAAAAGGTGATACGGAGTCTATTGATAATTACAGACCTATTTTAATACTAAGCATATTTTCTAAAATAATTGAAAACGTTATTCATAGTAGAGTATTCTTTTTTACAGAGATATAACATAATTACCAATTTTTAGTTTGAATTTAGGCCAGATAGGTAGACAGAGGGCCGGTTAACAGTTTCATGGAAAACGTTATTATAAAGCTCGATAACGGTGAACAAGTGGATACAATTTTCTTCGACCTATTTAGTGCTTTCTAAAGCTTAAACGTCAAATTTATTGGCAATAAATTAAAAGCTTTAGGCTATAGAGGTCCGGCATTAAAACTTTTGAAATCATATTTTGTTAACCGCAAGCTATGTCTGAAAATTGCTGATAACACTTCATGCTCTTATAATTTGCATATAGGTGTGCCCCAAGGATCTGTGCTGGGACCTCTTATATTTATTTTATTTGTTAATTATCTTCCGAATCATATAAATACGAACATGCTATCGATTTATGCAAATGATACTGCGGTAGTGGGCTTAGCTCAGAGTTTGGAAGATTCAGAGGCTGAAGCAAGTTTTATAGAATTTTATACATGGTGTATAAAAAATAAGCTCATGGTAAACATTAATAAAACGGATTGTTTACATTTTTGTTAGAAGCCAGGAACTGATCGCAATCTTCATTTTAACTTTAACGGGAAAAACATTTCAGCCGCTGAATCTACTAAGTTTTTCGGAGTCGTGGTGGATAATCAGTTAATTTAGAAATTACATGTAGATCAGGTATGTAATAGTAATTTACGATACAAGTAACGTTATCAAGGTTTTTACATTACAAGAGAATAGTTTGAATGAACGAGCGACGTTAGGAGCGAGTTCTTTAAAATTCTCGAGTAATGTAGAAAGCGAATAACGTTACGTATATCGTAACACGGTTTATTTTATCCTAAAATACTAATCTTGAAAAAATAGGAAACATGGTTATTAATGACACAACAGCGAGTGGTGGTATCACTAGTAAAATAAAAACTCAATACTGTATTGGTGGTAGCACTGTCAGGTTATGTTAAATTTGAGATTTTCAGGTTAACTTTTGCGTCAGTTTGTGTCAAATAACAAACAAAACCTAACCTACTAACATTGAATTTGACATAGACTGACAATACATTTCAGTGCTGTCAACATGTGATTAATGCTAATAAAGTATCGTTATGTTATTTTTCTTAACAACACTAGTGTTGTTAAATGCATCTTAACGCAACTCGTTGCGAAGGAGTTATTGTCATAATAACATAATAGGATAAAATAAAAAGCTAAACAATGCATATTTTGCAATTTTTCTAATAAAGTCAATTCTCTTTGACATCAACGCAAGATATAGTTGCAAGCCTATTTTCATAGATAATAAAATAATGTCTTTTCCCTGCATGTGCAGTGACCGCCAAAAAGTCAGCATAATATGGGAAAGTTCTTTATTTTTGATTTAAAGAAAAGTTTTCTACGACAATAATTATTTGTGCTTGTCTGAAAACCTATTTAGCATCTATCATATATACCGAGTGATTTTGACTTATTTAGAAAACGGCGTTTTTCCAAATTGTCAAAAACAAAAAAAATCTATTTAATGAATTTTAACTAAAGTTGTCTTCTGGCCTTGAGATTGTTCAGTTAGCTAAAACTAACATATTCCAAAAAAATATTGAAATTTTACTTAATTTCCGAAAAATAGCATTTTTTTGGTTTTTCACAATTTCGAAAAACGCCATTTTCTAAATAAGTAAAAATCACTCGGTATATGTGCTACGTAAATAGAATTTTAGACAAGAACAAATTATTGCCGTAAAAAGTTTTTTGAAAAATCAAAAATAAAAATGTTTCCCATATGATGCCGAATTTTTGAAGGTCACTGTATATATCTACAAATGCTTATTATGCATATAAAAATAATACTAATCTTTATAAAATGAACAACAACTTTCATAACTATGACACAAGATATTCCAACTTCTTAACTGTAGATGCTCATAGATGAATGAGTTACGAGAAGTCACCAATATATGCAGGGAAAAAAATCTTTAACAAGATTCCTAATACTGTCGTGAACTAACATGCAATCACTTAAAAAAAATCAAAGTAATATTACTCCCCAAATATTATTACTCCATGGAGAAATTCCCTAGTGATAAATCCGTAACATTGTAAGTGTAGTAACCTGTCGATGTTTGTCTGCCTTTATTGTTTTTTCTAATACTGTGACTACTTTTATAATGTGTACAATAGTCTGATGAATTGTAATAAATTATTATTATTATTATTATCATATGTGGACTTAATATTACTTTTACACCACAATAATAATAAATACTAAATAAAATAAAATAAAATGCATTACTAAACCTTTGTGAGTTGCTATAAATAAAATGTACATTACTAAAAGGTATTATTGAATAGTTTAATAGAAGATTTATAAGTCAAAATAATGTTATGCAAGATTTTAGTTAGACAAATAAATATCTTATAGTCGTAACATATTGTTTAATAATTAAAAATGTTATATTTAAAAGTTTCGTCAATTATGTTGGCTTCATCAGTAAATGGGAATAATTAAAAAATTTATTAAAATGTTTAAATTTACATTGCTGAAAAAATTAAATAAATAAGCGAAGCGCATATTCTATTTCCTTTTATTGTATACTTACTTGAAAATTAATTGAAATTGGCGCAATTTATTACGACACTTTAATTATATTAAATTCATGCCAATCCATAATTAATATAAAAATTACTTTAACACTTCGCAGTTTTAAAACTCTTTAAGCAGCCCTACTGCTAGAAATTATAAAACTGGTATTGATAGCTTAAGTTCCATTTATCATAATTTATTTAAAAAACCTAGATTAACAAAAAATTATGCTTCTAACATACCTATTTACTTTCTGCTTGCATAAACTATAAAAATATAATAATAAAAACAATTTTACCCTATTTTATAAAAATTTTGTTCACACATTTATTTAATACTGCCCTGACTTTGTCAAAAATAAGACTCAAATTTGACGTCTGCGCATTTGCACATAACACAAATATTAAGCAACCTTGCATTCTCTTAGCATACTTTCCTAAAACATCCTTTCGTTCAGTATGCTAAAACTGAGAAGTGTTAAAGTAGTTTTTATATTAATTATGGACTAGCCTAATCCTTTAATTTTATAGTAATGAATTTAATATAATTAAAGTGTCGTAATATATACTTCTGGACAAAATTAACGCATCACAAAAAATATTCTGAAAACTAAATTTTTCATATTATTATAAGCGTTAGAGCTTCGCAATAGTAAAAAGGACTAGTAAGTATACAATAAAACGAAATATAATATGCGATTCGCTTATCTATTTTTTTCAGCAATGTAAATAATTAATCAATTTTGTAATTATTCCCATTTACTGATGAAGCCAACATAATTGGCGAAACGTTTAAATATAACATTTATAATTATTAAAAATGTCAAAGAATATAAACTTCTAAGTGTATTTATCCAACACTGTGAGTTATTAAGCCCATAACTATGGTGATTTTAGGAATTTAAAGTGGCCTATATGTCACTAGTGAGTTATAAACCATAAGGCACTAGTGTGTTATAAACCATAAGTCACTCTCGATAAAAAAAACTATTGAAAATTAACATTTTATTCAGAACACATTACAGAACATATTACATCCATAACGCAATATTACATACTCAATATAATACATTTTAGAACATCACTTATTAATATTAATATTTATATTAATGTCAATTGCATAGTTGTTACTTCTAGTCATTTGACAATTTACATTATTATTGGAAATTTCATTACGTGATTCTGCGCTATTCACTACAATACTTGGAACAGTGGCGGTGGTGAACTCAGAACCTCCTTGAATTTTTCTTGCTGTGTTAATTTTTTCTCCCAACGATTCTTCAATGTACCCCTCTGCCACAGTAGACGATTTCCATCCACCGTGGCGTTTAAGCGCTGTTATGTTGCCTCCACCATTAACCAACAGTGTAGCAGAAGACCGTCTCAAACTGTGACCAGTGTAAGCCTCTGCATGTGGTAGTTTCAAGTAAGATGCGATTCGGAATGGCACCTTAGACAATGTGTTTATTCCAACTGGTTGGATCGTGCATTTTTGATGTTTGTAATTCAAAAAAAATCTACGGTGTGGTACCTTGGCAGGTCGTAATGAAACATAGTTTCTATAGAGATCAATAGGACTGACAGGATATCCCTCGTTTATGACAGTGAAACTTCGAGGTTTGTTGGTTTTTGTATCAGGAATGGAAATATAGAGATATGATCCCTTGTCTTCGATGTGCTCAACACTCAAATTTGTCAGCTCATTACAACGGCATGCCCCCGCAATACCCATTATTAGTGCAACCTATAAACACATATTTAAATAGGATTTACGGAAATCAAATAGGCACTATCTCACCTTCTCCATCAGATATTCACTGTCCGGAGCACTTCTTAGAAACTGCTCAATATGTTCCTTTTCCAAAATCTTGGCTTTCTTTGGTTTATGTGCTCTTGACTCACTTTTCAAGAAAGATATAAGCCTACCATATTTCGATATGTCGACATTTTTATGAAATTTGGTAAACGTTGCTTTCAACATCGAGTATTTTGTCCACATTGACGAACCTACATTTTTCTTTCCAATTTCAACAAAATACGCCAACAATATTTCTTCGGTTATACCACTAACTCCTTTCTCTTCTCTCCAGGACTTGAATAGCCCGAATTCCTTTTCATAAATATCCTTCGATTTCTTGGGTATTATTTTTGATAATGCTAGTTTAGCATCATTTTGAATTTCAGCAGGAACAAACACTTTTTCTTCCATTAGGTATTCGGCGTCGTTTTCATGTGTTGACACTTTTGTGAAACCAAACACGATTATTGTTTCAATGTAAACAAAACTTTTATGTGCCATGGTGATCGCGTCAAAGCCTTCCCATAAATTGAGCTACTTTTAATAATTTGTCAAATAAAAATGTCACAACTGTCATCAGAAAAAGGATGCGTTTTAACGAAATTCTGAAGGTGTTGGATAAAATTATGTATGGAACTCGTGTGTTATCGGTCATAAGTCACTTTTAAAAACAAAGCCACTCGCACAAAGTGCTCGTGGCTTACCCGTTTTTTCTCGTGACTTATTTCCCTTATAACACACTTGTACCATAAATAACTATTTGAATATTTTTTATTGAACGAATAATGGTAATGCTACAATCATATAAATAAGCTACGGTAAATTCATTTTGCTGTATGCTAAGCCTGTTGAATTATTTTCTCCAGAATTATTGCTCTAAGCCAGGTTTTCTCAGCCTTTTGTACAGGCGACCCCTATTTCATTAGCTGTAACTTGGCGACCCTCTATATTTAGAAAAAGTTTAAGAGTGGAAATTTTCTGGTTAAAACGTTAGAATCTTTCTGCATTCTCAAGGTTTGCACTGATTTTAATTTTTTTCAAATCAAAGGATGTTACATGTACTTATTTAATTTGTTACATGTATTTATCTAATTTTTCACTGATCTATGTTTAATGCTTTGTCTAGTTTCTATACTGTGTGATAAATTATGTGTTTAAATAAGGTGTTCATTTATGTAGCAAAAATTGCCATTAAAACATTTGCAACGCTCTTTGCGACCCTTCGACCCATTTCTCGCTACTCCCAGGTTGAGAAACCCTGCTTTAAGTGATTCAAAATAAGATATGTTAACGTATACAAAAAAGCCCATATATTGACCATGCAAGGGAAATCTCCAAAGTTATGACAAAAAACCCATTCTTGTGGTAAATACGCTTCCTGATCTGCAAACTAAGTTTACAAAACTTCATTCAGAATAAAATATCTCGTAAATTTGTCAAATCCTACTAAATTTACGTTTTGTCTACTATTTTGTTTAAATATAAACAATATTCTTCCATTTATTTTTTCAATGCTATAACTTAAGACGCAATTTCACACACACTTTGATATGAACTTGTAGTGTGCAACACTATTTTGTACAATATAGTAATCAATGTAGTACATCACTGACATTTGTTTTACCGGGCAGCAATTTATAAGAAAACTCTCTTATCAAAGGGGATATATCGGAAATATTTATTGTTTTTCAAGACAAAGTTTATAGTTGTAGATAATTAAAGCAAACACAATTTGCTTTACTTACGATAAGTGAGGTTAGTAGGTACTTCATAATTGGCAACGCAGAACATAAACACGTATAGGTATATATCTTGTTTGGTACATTATGTTAAAGGTTAAAAAATATACAACAAAGAGGATTGTCTAAATTGTAATGTTAGTATTATCGTTATGAACAATCCTAGGTTTAAAGTTAATAAGATTCTGAAATTCATACAGTTGTGGTTCCTAATATGACCCATTTCTCGGAAAATACGTGTGTTGTAATTGTCTTCACTATCCAGATGTTCAGTTAAGTGAACATGAGATGCGTGAGCACAACTTTTCTTTCGATTTTAGTTATTTTTTACATCGCAAAGAAGGCATTTCTAAATTTCAAGATATTCTTCAAGTGATGTTAACCTATCCAAACCGGAATTAGATTCTATTCAAATATGAACTATAAAACGAAATAGGACTAATAAAAACCTAAGAAAGATAGATTTAAACCACAAAATAAACTTAAAAACATGTGGTACGAACAAAGGATCACCAGGCTACTACAATATAATTTCCTTTTCATAATATTTTGTGAAGCAATTATTTGTATGTGTTAAACAGTCTCCTTTGCATGTTGAGGTTCAGCTCGAGTAATGTAATATGCACGAATTTTTGTACCGTGATCGGACGTTTCAGCACATTTCTGTGCCTTGATTTCATAACGGTATGTGAGGATTGTATCTGTTTGGTAATTTTCTCAATAATTTTCGATCTTTTTGGTTCATCTGGTTTTGCTCCTATAAGACCTATAGCCACAGCTAACTTAAAACCTTTCAGAAGAATTTTAACAATAACTTTAGCTCTATTATCAATTATAATAAACGCATTGATTATCTTCAAATCTATCAAATGTCAAAAACGTATGTGAATTTCTAAAGTACGAACAGCATATTATCGGATTATTCACATAGTTCATGTGGCGATTACGGTAGGTAAGTGACAATTTGAAAACAGGGTATATTTGTTCGACTAATAGGTATCTTTACTTTTTATTAATACACTTTCAACATTTTGGGGGCTATGACAGTTACTGAAGAATCTGATAAGCTTGTTGCCCTTCCAATTTACATATAACAGTTATTCAATCTGAATCATCCCTTTTCATGCCCCTGCCATCCAGCAAACGTTTGATTCATTTTTTCTACCCTCTGGTATTGCAGTATTTTATGAGTTTTTCCTACTAAGGATGATATATCTTTAACAACTCTTGTTCCTAGGTTTTGTTGAGTTTCATTTTATTTTGATTGGTTTCAGAATCATTTATTAACGGAAACTTATCCTGTCTCTAAATTTATTCATAGATTCATAAATACATTGATTTTGGTTTGTAGCATGTAATAAAGTTTTCTAACAGTACGTTTAGGGAGACCAGAGTTTATATAATTTATAATAACCAGATGCAGTTCTAGGTAACTGTAGATTATTATGTGATCTAATAGCCAGCTTAATATGAAATATTGAAAAATGCTTCCCAAATAAGTGGCTGATGGAACCAATAATCTCTGTAATTAGGTTTCCTAATTATTCCCATTAATTCATTCATATTCTATAGCCACTTTCACCTTTCGATAACCATATTTTATTCCTAGAAAAGATCGAACTTTTCTAATTTGCAGGTGTATAATCATTTTTAACATGCCTCTAGGTTTGAAAAGATATCTTTTTAATGAGCTTTATGAGGAATACAATAAGCAGTGAGGTATCTCTATCGGAGTTTCAACACCGTCATCCACGTTAGGTCCAACATCTTCACTAAATGACAGTTTGTCCAAAGAATAGGTTCGTTGTTTACTCTTCTGTGTGCAAATAATTATAGAGACCACCATCTTCGCTTTTTCAATGACTCGAATTTTAATCTGAAGTGTTAATTCTACCACTAAAGGATGGAAAATGCAAGCAAATTTCTTCATTTTCGATGTTATCTGAATCCGAACGAGATGAAACCGAGTGAACCAATATTCTGCACAAATATTTGGTAGGTTGTACGATCCGTCGTAGTGGTTACTATTTGGAACCACATATTAACCATGACACAATATTCTTTTAAGATAAAGTATTGAAATTTGTTATGAGCTCTCTATGTCCTAAATTAGGGTCTATACAAATACAATTTAATGACACTACAAATAACTTGGTAAAAACGTTAGAATATAAATATTGTAAGGACAACATTAAATGTGGATTCAAATCTAAAGTAAAAATATATGTAAAACCGATAGAGGGTCGTTCGCTAGGCTAGTGGTAGAGCAAATTTGTCATTAGTGGTAAGCCACCAGGCTACAGATTATAAGAACATACGATAGACTTTGAAAATGATTTTGTTGATAAATATTATCCGCTTGCCCAATTTTTAGATACAGATCTGAAGTTTGGCATTTGAGTATTTTTAATAATGCCTGGAACGTCTTGGTAGCTTTACTTGATACAAGATTCTAGAGAGTATATTACCTTTTCCCTTTTAAAGCGATTTTTAAACTCAGCATTGCCTTATGTACAGAGTTGTGGTGTATATCTCAATTCATTTCAGCATTAACGTACCTTTTTTTAAATATTTTGTTAATTGTCTGGTACAAAAATAATACACTATTTACAATAGCTATAACGCAAATGAAAGCAAAAGGCGACGAAAATATGTTGAAAATGTTATAATAAAATTATGTAGCAAATATCTATTTTTAAAAAGCAGTTAATATGTAGCTTGCATATGATTTATAAATATCTTGATTTCAAACATGTAGTGGTTATCCACAAAGCAACTAAACAACTACTCCACTTTCTTACTATTACATCACATGTCACAACATTGAAAACCTTGATATTATTAGACTGATGTTATATTCTACATTAGTGGTTCTTAACAGTTTTCTCATAGATAATTTCATCAGAAATCCCAAGTTAATTTTTTTAAAGAAAAAATATAGAATTACTACGTAATTTAAAGAAAACAATAGTTTTTTGTAACAGAAAAGGTAATTACAGTTTTCAGTTATCTTTCTTTGTCGTTTTCTGACCTATATCTGGGTCTTTCCTATGCCCAATATTGTTTCGACTGTTGCCTGTTTTCCCAAGCATCCTATAGTATATTGTATGTTAAGAGCTGAAAGTGCATTCTTGCCGCTTGCGCATGAATATTGCTGGTTGAGACGAAGTCGAAACCAGCAATCATGCAAAAGCGGCAAGCACACTTTTAGCTCGAAACATACATACTATTTTTTCGACGACTGAGCATATTATTAAAGGAAAATATCAAATTTCGTTTTATCGCAAAAATTAATTGACAATTAAGTTAACATTACTCGCGCAGTCTATATGACATGTGACGCGATTATTTCCACACATGACGGGCGTTGTCAAGGAAACATTCGGACGTGGCTACCTATTTTGTTCACGCGGAAACCCAAAACGCTCGGCGAGCGACAAAAAGATGAAAACGCACGCTCAGCGGCAAATGTCAACTTTCTGTTGTCAAATGACAGTGAGAAAAATCTACTTTCGATGTCAGTCGTCGAAAAAGGTATATTTTAATCCTGTAGCAATTGTCGCTTAGTTTCATTCCATCCGTTATGCGATCGCCCCTTTTACGCTTTTCGGTTGGGTTCCATTTCATTACTTCATTACTTTGATTTTCTATTTCTTGCATCCGGTATATGCATTTGTACCACAATAGTTGGCGCTTCTCTATTTCTTCTTGTATATCACTCTGTACTCTTATTACTTCTTTTACATGTTTATTTATTTTTCTGTCTCTTCTAGAAACACCTGCTGGCACTCTCCAATAATCTATTCCATTTCTAACTCTACGTTGTGTCTCACTTAATTGCCATACTTCTGCTCCAGACAGTACTATCCTTTGAGCTATTTATGTATCTATGTATAAACCAAATCTAGCTAATCAATCACATCTCACACCTTTAGAATCTTTAGGCCTCATACCTATTTAAAAACGCACAGGTTGAAGGACAAAATAACAACGATTACCAGTAACAGTGGCAACTTTAATTTCTCCCACAGATTAACCATAACAGCTATACATATGTACAATTAGCTCGTGAGCCTGGAATAATCAAATAATAAAATAATTCAGGCAGCGCCTGCTGCTTAATAGCAGTTAATAAAATATGGTCCATCAGATTTACAGTGATACAAAAGGGGATATATAACAATTGAAATGTAGCAAATTAATGAAATGTAGCCCTCTTGACCGGTATAAAATCTGTTTAGTTGAAATTACTGTGAGCTGGGTGTTCAAGGACACGTTGCGAGAAGCTCTTGTAGAGTGCATACACAATTAGAGCATTTCCTAAGCGATAAAAACGCCTTTTAGCGTTTGCAAAACTATTATAACATTAACGAGTACTGTTTTCTAGATTCGAATGCCTTCGCATTTTAAATACTCAATATTATAAGAACTAACGCCTTTAATCGCCGCGTTTGCGCTGAAATTAAGGTAGCACGTGCTTACTGTTACTACGTCTTCACCAAAGCCCTTGAAAGCGATCTTTTGGGGAAGCCGCAACAGGACTCGGTATTCTTACAAGGAATACCTCCACTTCGTGGAATCAGAAGGCTAGCAATCGGCATCTACATACCGAAGAATTCAATTGCAGCCGCCTCCGAAACAGCAGATTTACAGGAGAAGATATCGTGGTGCGGTGGCAACAACAACAGCAGTAAAATCAGGCTATATATACAAGCCGCAGAAACAAGCCAGAGATAAAAAACGGCTTAAGGTGTGTTCAGGAGGAGGTCGCAGTACGCACCTTCAATTGTTACGAAAATAAAGTCACGGCTAAATAGCCTACTCGATTAAGCCATGCCAAATCCCATCGGCGGCTTAATTTGTTCACAAATACAGCTGCCCTTGATCAATGTTTGGATTCGAAAAAGACCACTCGCCAAACATTCTATTCAGGTACCTCTTATCGAAAGTCGTGCGCTTTTCGAAAAAACCAAATTCTTGTTCGCTTTGCCGAAGAGGTGAGAACGGAAAATAAAATTAGAGATGCGGGCTGCATCGACGAGCGAAATACAAAAGTAACGCATAAATGAAATGGGGCGTTACATATGTGCTTTTTAGTTTATTATGTATATTTTTATGCCTTAAGATTTAATTTAGAGCACATAGTCCTCGTCGTTCTAGGTTCATTATTCTTTTACCTCCGTTTCGTATAGTCCTTGTTTACCTATCGCAACCCCTAGATATTAACTTGTGGGCACGTTTTTACATTCTCGCCTATTTCCAAAGTTATCTCTTTATTTGCTTTCCCTATGCATAAATAATTTGATTTTTCTGTAGTAATCGTTAATCATTTTTTGTACTCCTCGACTTTTTAATTTAATTTAGAAACATTTAACAGCTCATATTACATTTGTAAGCATGGGCTAGTTTTCACAATCACAATCAGCCTATTTGAGTTTATCATAACTTTTGTTTTGTTGAAATTTATCTTTTCACTTTATTATTAAATTTTCTATGAAGGTCTGCTAACATTTCTTGAGCTGCTTCAATGTTGTATGACATTATAGCCACATTATCTGCAAAGCGTACTGATTTAGTCTCTCGCCGACTATACTGAATCTCATTCTATTCACAGTTCTTTAGTGTACCTTCTAAAGCACGATTAAAAAGCTTTAGCAGCAATGTATTTATTACCTTGTATCACAGCTCTTTCTAGTTTTGTTTAACTTGTTTGTTTGTGTTGTTTTATGGTTGGGGCCGAATTATCGTTCTGAGTAAGCATTGTATATCCATTTTACTGTTTTGTAACACTAATAGCACTGCCCAAGTCTTTCTGCTAGTGGCGGGTGCTTATAAGGAACTACGGAATTAAGGAACTAAGGGTTAAACCTACCATGAAAATCAGTCATTCAAGATTTTTTTAATTCCGAAAAAACGTATTTCAGCCTGCTCATTTTAGAGCTTAAACAAAGCACGATTAATTTCTATTTTACGAATATGAACTGTAAGATAAGCGCTGTTTACTTCCAAGGACGTATTGATGCCAGATCGAAGCGGCGAGTCAGCTTTTCAACAACGTATAGACTGCAGTGGGTGCAGAGCGGCAAGAAGTAGGTCAAAAGATAATAATGTTTAAAAATTCATCGGAAGCTATCACAGCCTCAAACAGCCTCAACTTGACCTTCTCCTGTGATAACGCCAGCATATGGACTTTCTGATTTTGGCACATACGCGCACTTCGTCGAGTTCAGATGAAGAAACGCCTCGCCGCACAGCGTCCGCAGAACATATGTAGGCGGCCTTGTGTACAATTTCGACAGAAGAGAAGAGACGTTATGTGCCGAGATTTTCTCAATATAATTACGATATGACCTATTTTATTACAATAATAATTTACTGGTAAATTGTCGCAGATGTTGAAATAATATTTATTATTAGCCTGTAAAGTTTGATAAATTGTTTCATGGATGCTAACTTTCGCCAGTCTCTAGTTACATTTCGGGATGTCGGAATGTTTTTGTCTGAGAGGAGGTTGGAAATGCATTTTACGTTCGGCGGTTGGTTCCACTATCAAAATTCACCACCAGCCCCACATAATGGTAAACGATACCTGGACCTTCGATAAATTTATAAATTAGAGTCTGTGATTCGTGTTATAAGTTTGGCAGTACTGGAGTTATACCAAAGTAGCTACTGTCAGTTTACGTCAATTTTGAGGTTAGCAGGTTAGATTTTGTAAAGCAAACACAAAATATAACTCGCTAATTTTGAATAAAACATCAGTAATGAGATTAAGCCAAAGTAGCCACAGGAGGTCTATGTTGCATTTGAGGTTAGCAGGTTAGATTTTGTGTTCCTGCTAACCTCAAATCTGACATAGACTGACAGTAGCTACTTTGAAAAAACTCTAATATTGCCAAACGTATAATTCGAATCACACCCTACTCTAATTAGAAATTTATTTGTTCTCCCGGTAAGTACTCCATAGCTCTTCCTATAAGAAGTTTCATTATTAAAAATTGCTCATTGGTATTATAATCCCGCTTGTTCTCGTGGTTGATACGAATCGCACTTGCTTGTAAGTCTCAGTGTTTATTATTTTAGTGAATAACTTCGAGTATTATTTGTGAGAGAAGACGTATTAGTCAGTAATTCTTAAGCTTGGATTTCGTCACTTTTTTTAAGTCATGCAACTACTGCGTTTCCAACTTATAAGTATTCGTCCTTCTTCTAAATATTTATTGAACCGAATAGTCAAATTTTTTAAAAGTTTTTTTTCTCCTTTCAGTATTTATAAGATTATCTTGTCTATCTTCAGCTTTATTACATCAACGGCTAATACTGGGGTATGTTTAGAGTTTACATTTGTTATTATTTATAATGACTACTACTTTTTGTGGGTGATATTTTGGAACTGGTAAGATATCTGTAGAACTATTCTGTTCTTTTTAAGATTTTCTTTTGATGTGATAGGATTTTCAGTCTTTGTTCTGTAATGTGAATACAATTTTCTTTTCTTCAGTAATCCTCAGTCTGCTTTAATATATTTTTTTGCATCTTCTTCCAAAGTTGTTTGGATCTGATCCATCTGATAGTTTTCTAAGTTTGTCGTAATAAATAATATATTATAGATTTACTTATTTCAATGAGTCCCAGCAAGTTTAAGAATAATAATCATAATAATAATAATCTTTATTGCACATAATAAAATACATATTACTACACAATGAGAATAATGATAATGAAGTTCAGATTGGCTCTTACAAACAACCATCTGCTTCTCCACTTAACCAAAAAAAAAAACAATATATAAATAATAAATAATAAATATAATAAACATAATCGGCGATTCTACAAAAACAAATTATTTAATAAAACAAAACAAAAATTACGAGTGTGGCACATCAGAATCCTCTACCACCGTTCTGTAAGCAACTACAGCTTACAGTGTTTCTTAAATCTCGAAGGGGGGAAAGCTTTAAGATAGGGTGGTAGTTTATTGCAGATAGCTGCAACACCATATGAAAATGACCTTTTAAAGAATTGAGTAGGATGTAATTGTAACAGACCGTGGTGCCGTAAATTGAGGTAAGGAAAGTCAATTCTATATCTATTTTTTCTATATAGATAAGCAGGAGTTTGGAAAACATTACGTTATGAAAGAGACAAGCCTGATGTAATAACTAACGATTTTTCAAGTTCAACCAATTAAGAATAGAGTGCTTATGCGACACGTGTCTAAATTTTCTCATGCCATATACTACCCGAATATATGAACTTCGTATTTTTTTAAATTTATAAGAATAATTTTTGTCGATACACGAACCATACACAGCATCTCAGTAGTTGAACAGGGAAAGCGCTTGCCTCAGTGCGGATACCTAAAAAGTGTTTGGTTGAATAAAAGTTTAATATTATCGAAAGATTTTTGATTTAGTTTATTAATGAGTTTTAAATCGGTGATCAAAATCAATAACGATTCCTAAATCTTTAGATTCGCTGTACACTGGTAATGTCATATCATCAATTTTCATTTTTACTTGGGAGAGAATTTCATCTCTAACTGAAAGGAAAGAAGAACGGCAGACTTGCCGGGATTAATGTTCAAAGCGTGATCTTTAGATATATTAACAAGTGACATAACATCAGCATTGGCTAATGCATTTGCTACATAAATATTAGGGGGTATAATCTGCGTAAAAATGAAATTGACAATTATTAATGGAATTGGACAAATTAGCAATATATATAGAAAACGTAAGAGGCCCTAAAAAAGAACCTTGTGGTACTCCTCTTATTAATTATTTCGCATTGGACAATTTATCGGATAAGCAAACACGTTATGATCTGTGAGACAGATAATTATTAATTGGTAGTGCAGCGTTGGAAGTGAACCCAAAAAAATCTTTAAAACGGAGCGATTACAAATTGCACAAACATCAACCGGGCAACGATGATCTCATAATCTATAACATTTTGCAGTAGAAATCGTTATAATCAAAGAAAATGTATCAAAAATTATTCAGTATAATTATAACTTATATGAAGTATAATTTCGCTATGGTTTTTGCTGTTTTAAACTGTTCGAAATTTTAATATTAATTTTAAAAATATTTATTTTAGTATTGATTGCCAACCCATACGTATTTTTCCTTTGAAGAATCATTTTTTTAAAAATTCTTTTGTAGTTGCAAACATTTTGGTTTGTATAATAAATAACAAGATTGGGTAAGTGAGAATTAAGGCGTTTCAGTAAATACATAAAATGTTGTATTGTCTTATTCATGTTCTGTCATCTGAAGACTACTGTAAATTATTAGATAGATTTGATATCCAAAAAGGCAATTAAATACAACCAAACCGATATTGTTGAACCGCTTAAAATAGTTATTTTAACTACGACTATCAATAGCTATCTTGCACTGCTATTTAGAATATTTAATTCAACATCTTTCACATGGAAATAACGATAAACTGCATCAATTTTACGATTTTACGATTTGGTCTCATATAATCAATACCCTTCATGTGAACTAAACTCGGTTTTTGCGGCATCCTGTACAAACACCACTTTTAATATTGCTTCTTTTGCAATCAACTATTTTACTGTCGTAGGTTAAATTCTTTAAATCGTCTTGGCTTAATGACAACAAATTTCTATAGTAATATAGAAAATAGCGTTTTCACTCTTTATCAATGAAAAACTACAGCAAAACAAAACGATTACTTTTATATGAAATGCACTTATTATTACCGCTTCGCCGAGCATTCATTTTCCTGGAAATGCCTTGGGAGGGGATTAACGAGTATCGAAGGATTGTTTCCCACAAATAACTAATTGGAGCAATCTTCTTAAAAAGAACGCAATCCTCCACAGCGAAATCCCACTGGGTGCAATTAATACATGTAGATTTGTAACTCCGCTGACAGTCTCATCTCAGTGAAACGTTGTCTAAATGAAAAACAAATTTGGCTAAATTGCGATTATGATCAGCGCTCTGCAGTGATAAATCAGCTTTACTTAGATTTTTTCTTAAATGACGGAATTTTATAGCTTTAAATTTTCTGTTTTAAGGTGTGTGCCACTTTGGGAACCACAGGAGCCTGTGCTTTCGATAATATGGACGAGATAGGAACCATTTGTGGAGAAGAAGGACTATGGCTCCATGCAGATGCAGCTTATGCAGGAAGCGCTTTTGTATGTCCCGAATTTAGAATATGGCTCAAAGGTATAGAAAAGGCGGATTCTATAGCTTTTAATCCTTCCAAATGGCTGATGGTTCATTTTGATTGCACTGCGATGTGGTGAGAATTCAATTAATTTAAAATGTTAATGCAAAAAGCTTTGTAAAGGACTTTTTTTAATTTTCAGGGTAAAAAATTGTGGAGCTTTACATAGAACCTTTAATGTGGAACCACTCTACCTAAAACATGAAAACTCAGGTACCATATGAACGATTTAAATGTTTTTGTTTTAAATTGTCAATTTTACAGGTCTTGCAATAGATTACATGGTGAGATTTGTATAAAGTACACTTAAATTGTATATTTATAACATCGTAGTCAGCAATTTTGAATTTTTGTTAAATCAAGCAGAGACAATTTTCATTTTATCAATAATAATCAAAGTGCAGAGGTAATAGTATTATTATACTTGATGCCGAAAGAGCAAATATGAACAAATTAGAATAAAAACAATGTGAGGAACTGCAACTACAGTTAAATGAACCTTTTTTTAAATTAATTGTAGCTAATAAAAACGGAGAAACAGAATTTGTCCCTTTTATAGTAATAGCTAAATTATTGCATTAAAAACTATATTAATGCTTATTATGCAGATGAAATACTGCAGTTTCTCAATGTTGTAAAGTTCATGGTTATTTATTTTAAGGTTAAGGATCTTTTTCATTTCTATGATGATTTTAGAATAAGAACTAATCGATCAACGGGAGCTTTGAAAGACGTTTGTTATGGCGTTTATATTGTGCTGTCTTTGTTTCTTGATTATGTCATCTATTCATTAGAAGATCATTTCATTCGTTTTTTATGGTTTGGACAATCATCTCTATTTACGAGTATATCAGTTTGATAGGCCGTTGTTTACGTTGTTTTTAGTGTACATGTCTTTGTGGTAATCTAAAATCTGCATCTAGCGTTAAGACTAGTTCTCGATTCTTTAAATGTTATATATGATACATATTACGATACGGATTCTAGACGAATGAAAATCATTAAGAAAAATCAAAACGAAAAACAAACTGAATACAAAGGACACACACTACGAAGCAAGAAGTTTTTCCTACTACAACTCATAACAAAAAGAGGAATTGGAAAAAGGGCAATATCTTGGTACAACAACATTAAACAGTGAATAGGACTAATGCTGCTATAATTAAGAAACATTAAAACTTATATCCAGTTATTTAAACAAGATTCTAAACTATTGGGGATTTGTAACATTCTTCTTCTTCATCCCTTTTAGGCCATCTTCCCTGACGTCATTAAAACCCTGTACTTCCTTTTTGGTGCTTGAGCAGGAATGCTAAGAACATCACTAATAAGATGACTAATTCGTGCTGAATTAAGTCCAATTTTTAACCCATCGACCTACTGCTCGTATGCCTCTGAATTATAGATAATCATACAGGTTCTTGTTTTAATGCTTTGTTAATTTTAAGAAAGCGTTTGATATGATACTCTTTGAAGCTTTTCGTGCTATTTTTGTTTTCATTACTAATTTATTGTATTAATAATGTCGAATATGTTAAAGTCAGGGATTATATTCATACTTTTTGCATGACGAAGATTATATCTTGTTGTGTGATGGAAAGAGCAATCATAATAATACGTTTGTCATTGGATAAAAGTCCAGGATATTGTCAAATAGATGAAAACAGAAAAGAAGTGTAATTAACATTTCAAAAGCATGGATGCTGACATACTAGCTAAGTTATGTAAAAACATTAGAACAGCCGTTACAGGGAAGATCCCGCTTATGCCAATATGCTTAAAGAGAACCCAGTAGCTAAGCGGGAGGGGTGGACATTAAACTGGTATAAAAAGCGGCTCGCTCGAGATAGTCAAAATAATTCTACCTGGAAAGACATGGGGACAAATTCGTGTTATTTGTAAGGCGGCCGGTGATATACTAGGGAATTTCAAAAAAAAGTTGCCTCCTTTCTTGCGATGGGATATGGAATATGGGATCTAACCCTATGTTGTTTCGTAGTCTTTGAAAACTTATATTTTTGCGAAAATACGCAAAACTGCACTTCTCTTCATAAATGAGAATCACGAATCCTGGGAAAACACCTTTGATGAGTTAATGCAGGGCGCTTAATGCATTACTACATTCCTAACGAAGATAGGCCCCAAAACTAATTTCTCAGTAACATTATTTACTTATACTTTTATAAATACATACACGATTGGCGCATGCAGAAAATCCTCAGGTTAACGCATACAATATAATTAAAATTTGTGGTAAGTTATGCATGGATTACTAAATTAATAAAACTTATTCAACTTAGCTTGGTACAGTAAATTAATTGGTAATGATGCAAAAATTCAGGTGGCTGAGAACCGGGACTAAGTGAAAATTCTGGCCGGAAGTGATGGCTAAAGAACTGAGAAAGGCTTTACTGGATTTTGAGATCGCAAATGGGAGCCGTTGTTGACAGTCAGCTGCGATAAAACCAAAATGGATAACTTCAAAATTTTTTGTTGACGGGCGAATTGGTGTCTTTCTAGGCTCGCTATGACAGGAGACCTTTCAGGGCTACATCAACTTGCTGAAGAAAGAATGGACATCTGCAGTTTTAAGATTGACGCCGAGAAATCGAAACTGAGTTTTGGGAGCTGCGAATATTCGAAAAAAGTTGTAACTTGTCAAAATTTTTACGGTAACGCTTTCCCAAATATTCGCGAAACAATAACGCTTACATCACGCACAAACTCTCTGCTCGATAATTGCTGGCACACAGAAGGGACCATCACCCACTTTGCGCGAGGCAAGCTTTACGGTTTCCTCGTCTTTTCTCCGTATACATAGACCAGTGGCGGAGTGAATTTTCAAATTGATCTAACACAGCAAGGAAGAGGTCTATAGAAAGGTTCCCAAAAAGGTAGAAGTAAATATGGTTTTTGTCCTCTGTTGAGAAAGACCAGACAAACAGGATTAAATGCTAGTCAAGAGAAGGAATCAAAAGAAGAACAAGATGAGCCGCGTTTTATTAAGAGCTTTGAGTTTATGGCTTTTCATGGTCAAAACAGACTGTTTTGTTTAGTAACCCTCCCATTTTGCATTCTTACTTATTTCCTTAATTCGTGGATTTTCCAGTCTCTGTACTTGTTCTATATAGTTCTTTCTTACCTTTCATCATCATACTATATCTACCGTGCCGCGTTCTTCTGGTTTCTATAGATTTCGCCCGCTAATAACTTTCTGATATTTATTTTTGCTACATATCTGTTTGAGCTGACAGTTCCATATTTTCTCGATTCTAAAATGTTTACTGCCAGTCTTATAAAGGCCACTAATCTGACGTTAACTTTAATTCGCTGTTAAAATAAACAAAAGCGCATCAAAACGTCAGTGCTTATGACATTTATTCATTAGTAAACAAATTTTGATGCGCTTTTGTTTATTTTAACAGCGAATTAAAGTTAACGTCAGATTAGTGGCCTTTCTAAGACTGGCTGGTAGTGTTTTAACGATTCTGTACGTCTGTATATGCATCTAGCAGTATTAAATAAATGCTTTCTACTTTGCCATTTACTATTAGTTTTTTCTATCTCAACTAATTTTAATAAGTATTTTCCGCGGTAAATAACGAGCAGTGGCGTCTCTAGCCATTTTTTTCTCTCTTACACATTTTCGACCGTTGCAAAACACTGCACAACAATTCGTAACAAAACTAACGCTCATTCGCTTGCTCATAGCTCACAGACAAGTTCAAACCTGTTTCAGAAACGCGATTGGCTTGTGCCAAGAAGCTGACTAAATTGATGAAGGAAAGAATTCCAAACGCTATCACAGGTGGCTTCTATTGACTACCGGTAGAATTTCAAATAAGTTCGACATGCGTCAGCGTCAGGTAGAACAGTGAATCAGAACCCTGCAATATTATTATGAAAAATGGAACGATGTCGTTAGTTGTTTCACAACTTGACTAAATCCAGAATATCACCCTATAGGTTTTATCGCATTTGATTTTATTATTTTCGATTTATCTCTGATTAACCTGCATTGTACTACGGAGAAATACTCGTATATTTATTTTATTACAGTCTTGGTGTTATCTTTTGTATGCTAGTTAATACTTTTGAAATACTACTCCTTTTTTATTCTCAATCACTAAAGTTTGTCTATTTTTAACAATTAATTACTGTTGGGGAGCCTCTCAGTTTTCCGTTATGTTTGGAAAATTCCTGATTGCTGGCTCGCCTTGGACGTTAATGGACTGTATTGATTTTATTCTTCACTGAATTATACACTCGTTGAAAGCAAAGTAATTTATTAGCAATAAATTAGTACACAAACATTTGAAACATTTAAAAACAAAGGATTAGTTTTCGCGGAGCGGACTCCTTCGCATGCAGTCTCGTCGACAGATGGAAGTTAAGTGAAGCGGCGAAGGCGAGGCCCGCGCAAGCTCTAGAATGCGCATAGTAAATACGCCACTGCAAGCGAGTCGGCACAATTTTATGAAACACTTAACATACCGCCCGCCTTGGAAAGGGTAACCTTTCAAATAACAACAGTACAAATTTGACATGTAACAGCTAGTGTAAGACATGTAACCAAAATCGACATATACAAAGCATAATAATACATAGATCTTAAGGTAATACAAGAAAACCCGAACAATGGATAGCCAAAAGGCTTTACGAAACACTGCGCAAGACGCTAACGTACTAGTTCACAACACTAGGTAGCGGGCACAGCTTGGCGAAGGATCGCTTTACGATCCCTGACACAGTTTTCATTGACGCCACACGCGTAACGCCGTCAAGGCCAGGGTGCAGCTCGGTGACCCGGCCTAACCTCCACTTCAGAGGGGGAAGATTGTCATCCTTGATGAGGACCATGGAACCAGGCTGGAGGTCCGAAAGGTGTGTGCGCCATTTGGTGCGCTGTTGGAGTTCTGAGATGTACTCCTTGCTCCATCTTTTCCATACATTCTGGTGGAGCTGTTGTATTCTTTGGTATTTAGACAGACGAGACTCGGCTATCTCAGTAACGTTAGGATCAGGCAGTGACACCAAAGGACGGCCGATCAGAAAATGAGCAGGAGTCAAAGGCTGAAGGTCGTTTGGATCAGCGGACAAAGGGGACAGGGGTCGGGAGTTTAAGGTCGCTTCCACCTGTGCTAGCAAAGTGCAAAATTCATCGTAATTTAGACTAGCGTTACCTATAACACGCCGTATGTGATGTTTGGAGGACTTAATTCCGGCCTCCCACAATCCGCCAAAGTGGGGACTGTGCGCGGGTATAAAATGCCAAGCTACTCCGTCGCTCGCGACTGACTCGGAAATAGAAAGGCCTTGTTCCGCAAGAAAATTGCCTAATTCGATTAATTCGGAATTAGCGCCGACAAAGTTAGTGCCATTGTCTGAATAGACATGAAGCGGTTTGCCTCGACAAGCTACAAACCGGCGAAAAGTCATTAAGAAGGCTTCAGTAGAAAGGTCAGCGACCAATTCAAGGTGCACTGCTTTTGTGACAAAACAAACGAATAGACAAAGGTAGGACTTCACTAGTTTAGAACCACGTCCTTTGCGATCCTTTATCATGAACGGTCCACCATAATCGATACCAGTCGTATGAAATGGGGGCGATGATTGAATACGAGAGGCTGGCAGATCGCCCATTATGGGTTCGGTTAACTTAGGAGAAAATCTAAAACACCGCAAGCATTGATGAACCACTTGCTTGACTATGTTTCTGCCAGAGGTAATCCAATATCGTTCTCTGAGATTAGCTAACAGCATTTGAGGGCCGGCATGGAGAAGCCGAAGGTGCTCATGTGAGACTAGGAGTTTGGCAAACGGATGTTTGCCAGAAATCACTCGAGGAAACTTCTTGTCAAAAGGTAATTGAGAGTTGTGGAGCCTACCACCAACTCTTAGCAGTCCCTTGGAATCCAGATAGGGGTTCAAGGATATCAAAGCAGAAGATTGTTTCACAGGCTTGTTCTGTGACAACAGCTTAAATTCGTCAGGAAATGACTCACGTTGTGAAAACCTTGCAAGCCTTACAAGAGATGCTTGCAGTTCATCTGTAGAAAGGGGCCCAGAAAGACGATCAGCTTTGGGGGTCCGCGCATTGTCATAAAAACGAAAGCAATAAGCTGTAACTCGTTGTAATCGAGCCAAACTTGAATACTGATTGAACGGAAATGGTTCAACAGAGGTTACAGAAAAGCTTTGAACTTCTTTTTTGAATTCTGGAAGCTCAGCAAGAACATGTTTGGAAGTAGGCCAAGATGCCTCATCTTCGCTTAGCAGACCCAGCGGGTCAAATATCTGTGATATTTCAGACAAGATGCTACGCTTGGTAGCCTTGCTCCTTGTAGAATTTGAAATATTCGAATAGCGATTGGACAAGTCAGGGTTCGCTTGTAACCGCTTCTCTAATGATAAGAATCTTTTCTGAGCGATTTGCAATGAATCACCCAATACCTCTACAGGTTCCTTGAGAGGGATAGAGACAACGAATCGACCATTCGCTTCTCGTTGCGTGTTTTGCACGAAATGTACCTCCTTCATTTGTGCGGACCTTCTCCTCTGGGTAATGTTCGAGTTGCCAAAACCTAGCAATGGGATCAGAAGCATCCTCGATCGTGCTAAGATTGCACTGTACAGGGTACGCAGAAGGGGGGCCTGTAGGGCCAGAAACAATCCAACCAAAACGAGTCTTTTGGAGGATGGGAAGATTTGGGCCTAGACCAATTTGTCCAATACAAAGGAGCTGCCAGAAAATGGGCGAACCAATCAGAATGTCGATGGTGCCCGGTTGGTCGTAGGACAGATCTGATAACTTGATGTTATCAGGAACCTTGAAACTGTTTCGCTGGACACGAAAACTTGGGGTTGTACCTGTAATCTCATCAAGAACAAGACAGGATAGACCAATACTGTATGAGGTGTGAGGGGCTTGCAGCTTGATATCACACCTAGCTTTGATTTGAGAAGTAGCTTTACTTAAGCCAGAAACAGTAACGTTGACTTCGCGAGTTTGAAGCTTCAACCTTTTACACAAATCTGAACGTATAAAGTTCGATTGGGAACCGGAATCCAGCAGGATTCGCACAACATGAGGCGTACCATCATCAGCGATGAGTTTAGCGGTAGCCGTAGGTAAGAGTACCTGCAAAGCATTCGAACAGAATGCCGAAATCGATTGATTTAGTTCAACAGGGGTTTCTGCTGACACCGCAGATCCTGGTTGACTAAAAGAAGCATTTTGAAGTTTGTCCTCATGAAGAAGTGTGTTGTGCCTTGATTTGCACTTTCTACACGTATATTTGGAGCTACAGCGGCTCGAAAGGTGACCCTGAGTTAGGCAATTAAAGCATACACGGAGCTCTTTTGCCTTTGAATTTCTGTCAAGAGAAGACAGCTTGACAAACTTATCGCATTTGTACAAGGGATGAGATCCTTTACAAAATGGACACGAAGGGGTACCCTGTCACAAATGATTTCGAATGTACCTTGGAACACTTTTCGGGTACAAGCTTAATATTTTTTACTTCCAGAGTTTCTAGAAGATTTGCTGTGTTTTGCAGAAATTTCTTGAACTCGTCAAGATTAGGCAGATCAGAACTTGACCGGTTTCTAAGGACCTCCCATTCACGGAATGTCGTGGGGTCCAGTTTTTTAGAAACGACATAAATGATAACAACATCAAGAAGCTCACTTTCGGTAGCTAATGATTTGATTGCTGTAAAATGTTTGAATAACATATCGCTAATCGTACGTAATTTAGTTGCAGATTCCTTACTGCACGATTCAAGTTCAAAAATAGCATTGAGGTGGTTATGAATCAGAATTTTTGGATCATTGTAACGATTACACAATGCATCCCAAGCTAGAATATAATTACTCGCAGTAAACTCTGACCAGACCAGCCAGGTGTGTCAAATGTGCGCAGCTACATGACTACCGCACGTGTCCTAAAAATAAAAAAGATGGTAAACCGGCAAAATGTGTGTTGTGCGGTGGCGCACATCCAGCTAATTACAAAGGCTGTAAGGTCTATGTAGACATCATAAATAGAAGATTTCCGAATCAAGTTATAACTATCAACAGACAACAGCAACCGGCTCAAATCAAACTGCAGCGTCAACAGGCACAGCACCAATCTTATAAAGTACAACAATCTCAACCACATCAATCTCAACAATCTAATCATTCTCAAATACAAGAGCTTAGCAATGAGCAAAATAACGTATACATACCACAAAATCTAGACAAATCATCCAGATTATCTAGACATCATCCTACAACAAGTACACAATCATTACAGTCAAACAATAACACAACAGAACAACAAGTAGGTGACCTAACCTCCGTAATTGCTGCAATGCAGCAAACGATACAAGCTCAACAACAAACTATATAATTGAGTTAACAAAACAAATAGCGCTTTTAAGAGAAGAACTAATTAAAAACAAAAATGGCTCCAACATATAAAATAGCCCTCTGGAATGCCAATGGCCTTTCAAACCACAAAAATGAACTGGAAATCTTCCTCAAGCTCCATACGATAGACATAATGTTAATCTCGGAAACTCATTTCTCACAAACAAGTCAGTTTAAAATACAAAATTATTGCATATACTCTACTGAACACCCGGACTCTGACATACAAGCGAGGGGAGGTACGGCAATATTGATTAAACAAGGCATTAAACACTACGAACTTCCGAAATTCAAAAAAAACTTTCTACAAGCCACAAGCATAGTTATCGAGGACTGGCTCGGTCCGCTCGCACTTTCGGCAGTATACTGCCCCCCCAACTACCCTACCAACAAAGAAGGATTCATCGAACTCTTCCGATCCTTAGGTAGCAGATTCATGGCAGGTGGGGACTACAATGCGAAAAACGTGCTCTGGGGCTCACGCATCACTGCCCCAGGACGTGGTAGAATACTTAGTCAAGTTATACAGGACTTACATCTTAATTACCTTTCAACGTATGAGCCAACTTACTGGCCAAGCGATGTAAATAAGATTCCCGATCTCTTGGACTTTTTTGTAACTAAAGGCATCGCTCCAGGATATTTAGACATTTCTTCATGTTCGGATCTATCATCAGATCATACCCCAGTTTTGGCTACAGTCAGCGCCACTGTAATTGAAAAAGAAAAACCACTGCAGCTATGTAATAAGAGAACAGACTGGTGCTACTTTAGATCCCTGATTCATGATAAACTAAACATGAAAATTCCGCTCAAAAATAGAGAAGATATTGAGTCAGCAGTAGCCTACCTTACCCAAGTAATTCAAGAGGCGGCCTGGGAAGCCACACCTGACGTGCCATCTAAAAAAATACAAGAATGTTGTCCTGTTGCTGTGAAAAGAAAAATTGCAGAAAAAAGAAAACTAAGGAAAACATGGCAAAGGACCAGATATCCATCCGACAGAATGCGCTATAACAAGGTTGCAGACGAACTTAAAATGCTAATAAAAGACCTTAAAAACAAAAGCTTTCAAGAATACTTAGAAAATCTAAGTCCAAAGCAAGATTCAAATTATACCCTATGGAAAGCGACTAAACGGATAAAACGCCAGAATGATCCAATTCCCCCCTTGCGTAAAGCAGATAACAGCTGGGCACGCACCGACTCTGAGAAAGCTGAACTACTGGCACAACATTTAGAAAAAGTCTTCCAGCCCCTACCATCAGCAGTAACGCCTGAAGAAGATTCTGAAATCCGGGAATACCTAGATGTCCCTTTTCAAATGTCGCTAATGCCAAAACTGTTCACTGTAAAAGAAGTTCGCGAAATGATCAACACAAATCTTCATCCAAATAAAGCCCCAGGTTTTGACTTAGTAACGGGGCAAATAATAAAAGAACTCCCCCGCAAAGGTCTCGTAATGTTAACAACTATATACAATGCGATTTTGAGAATAGGTTATTTCCCGGCACAATGGAAGGTCTCTCAAATAATTATGATTCTTAAGCCAGGGAAAACACCAAACGTAGCTGATTCCTACAGACCAATCAGTCTCTTGCCGATTATAAGTAAGCTCTTTGAAAAACTGCTTGCCAATAGACTAACACCTATCATAGAAGAGCTAAATCTTATACCTAGTCATCAATTCGGCTTTAGAAATGAGCATTCCACCATCCAGCAGGTTCATCGAGTAGTTGACTACATCAATCAATCATTCGAAGAGAAGAAATACTGCACGGCAGTGTTCCTGGATGACAGCCAAGCGTTTGATAAAGTGTGGCATGATGGCCTCCTTAATAAACTGAAACATACACTGCCACATACATATTTTATTATATTGAAATCTTATCTAGAGGATAGACTCTTCCAGGTTAAATACGGACAGCAACTAAGTGAACTGTATCCTGCACGTTCTGGAGTCCCACAGGGAAGTGTCCTTGGACCTATGTTGTACCTGCTCTATACAGCTGATGTCCCCACCAACACACAATCTCTAACAGCCACATTCGCGGATGATAAAGCCATCCTGGTGAGACACAAAGATCCTGAAATAGCCGTCAAAATGCTACAAGCACATCTAAATGAAGTAGTTACATGGACCAAGTTATGGAGGATTAAACTAAATGAAACCAAATCGCTACATATCACCTTCACCAAATGTAGAGGAAATACACCGCAAATCTATATCAACAATACACCATTACCGCAGGTTGCGGAGGTAAAATATCTCGGCATGCATCTCGACAAAGGGTTAACATGGAGGGCACACATCTGGCACAAAAGGAAACAATTGGGGATAAAGTTCAGCAAACATTACTGGATGCTCGGTAGAAGATCCAAGTTGTCACTTCAAAATAAACTCTTAGTTTATAAAGTTGTCTTCAAACCAATCTGGGCCTATGGCATACAGTTATGGGGGTCAGCAGCAAACAGCAATATCCAAATCATCGAAAGATTCCAGACAAAAGTGATACGTGCAATGTGTGACGCACCCTACTTCTTAAGAAACATAGACATTTTGCGCGACTTAAAAGTGGACACAGTGAAAGAAACCATCACCAAACTCAGTGAGCAATACCTAAGTAAACTGGGGTCTCATAGCAATCCCCTTGCGCTGAATTTACTCGATAACAGTTTGGACACACAAAGACTTAGCCGAGTTAAACCACTACAACTACCTCATAGATTTACCTAGCAATTAAGATCAAAGTTCTGACTTCCCTACTGTAATAACCTAACCACATCTCCCCGCCTTCTAAGTTACTTATAGGTTTAAGTCACTGGACGTTAATCCTAACGCCTTTTTCATGTCATTTACTCACTCATGTAACAAATTTGCTTATTGTGTATACAGATCGCAAATAGTGAATAAATTTAAAAAAAAAAAAAAAAAAAAAAAAAAGTAAACTCTAAACTTTTTATAATTTGGCTTGCAGCTTTTGAATATTAGTCAGCGTTTGATTCTCATGAATTAAACTAATAAAAATCTCACGAAATTTCAACCACTCTGACACGTTCCCTGCATATTTGGGAATCGAAATGGTAGGAAGGCGTACAGCTCGATTATTGCAATGCGAACTGCAATTTGAATGCGTTGATCTCACGCTACCGTTAGGAGATCCAGAACGATCTGGTGCAACATCAGACTGTTTGTTGTATTCACTAATCAAACATTCAGCTTGTGAAATTGCAAGAAAATAAGAGTCTTCAAATTCGACTTGTTGCTGCATTTCAGATTCTGTATCCTTACTGGTGTCTAAAATTTGTTCATGAACCGCATAATATTCGGAAAACACGGCGGCTATAGCATCCAATCTTTTCTGCAATTGAACAATCTGAGCGCTAGATAAGAATTGATCTTCATCATGAATTGTTTGCAAAGATTGCACGTAATTTGCGAAACGCGTAAGCTTGCCCTTGATAGAGCCACGTGCTCTTACAAGCGGATCCATAATTGTTGAAATTAAAACAGTTTAACAGATCGAACCAACTTTCGTACGCCACTGGTACGGAATTTTGTTTACAACGCAGACAGCGCTGATAACGACGCGAAATAACTTGGCGCTACGACGCAGAAAACGACCCTGGTACAACGCGAGATTATTAACGTGTGACTAAATTGTACTCGCGCACAACGAAATAGCTTGGCATTTCACGCAATTAAAATGTTTATATGACTCATAAACCATTTGTTTACGCAATAATACGCAGCTGAAATTATGCACATGCAGAGACACAAATTCATGCATAGGAAATCTCACAAAGGAAATTAGGCTTACATTGATATTGTTGTGTGTGCCGCCTTTTGACTTGTTGTGGCTTGAACTGCCGTCTGGTCTGCAGCTGGCTGCCCACCTGCACGTTGTTGCCGCGAGACTCGGCGTTTGGCGCTCTCGCTTCTACGCAGCTAGCAGCGTATGCTGTCTTCCTTCCTCTAGTTAGGGTTGAATTTAACACGATTGAAACTGCGTTGTACTTACTTGCCTTGTACAACTGCGAATTTAGGCTGCTTTTCCGGGCTCGCACTAATCCGGATCGATGGACCATGTGGGGTAGCCTGTCAGTTTTCCGTTATGTGTGGAAAATTCCTGATTGCTAGCTCGCCTTGGACGTTAATGGACTGTATTGATTTTCTTTACTAAATTATACACACGTTGAAAGCAAAGTAGGTAATTTATTGCCATAAACGAAGAATTAGCTTTCGCGGTGTGGGCCGGTTCGCATGCTGCCACGTTGACAGAAGGAACGTAAGTGAAGCGGCGAGGCGAAGGCCCGCTCAAGTTCCAGAATGCGCATAGTAAATACGCCACTGCAAGCGAGGCGGCACAATTTTATGAAACACTTAACAGGGATACAATTTTAAATCTAATCAAAAAGTGCAAGTGCTCCGTTTTTCGTGCCGGTGAGTGTAGATATTGTCGATGGTTGGCTGGGGGCCTGGCCCTCCCCAGCCAAAAATCCTAGTTACGCCAATGGTAATATCAGTGGACCCGCTCCAACAGTTGTTAAAAATGTAAGTTAGTTTGTCGCCACTGCTGTATGACATTGTTTTAAAAATGGAAACATTTTTATAATTAGAATAAGGCCACCTATGCGGTGAGCTAACAAGCTAATAATTCTAATGTTTTGATTGATATAGGTAAGAACTATTAAATAAACGCTGTTATAATCTGTTAAAAATATAACATTTCCTTTGCAAATTGCACAAGGCAATGTACTGTATCGACGAGATTGAGCGCAATTCGCATTATTATTATTAGGATTATTTGGACTAAAATCGTTAATATTACAAAGTAGTTTATTGTAGAATTGGCCACTTGTTTATTTTTTTTTTGTTATTACAAAAGCAATTCTTTTTTTTCAGTGCCAATTTGGCGCCGCTTGCGCCTGTAGGCGGGGGCCTACTCGGCCTATACCTAGTTACGGCCCTGCTCTAAGCAATTGTTGAATTTCAGCATATTAGGTTTTCAATCTACCTCGATAAATTCAGAGTTGAGCCTATGTCAAATTTTCTTACTTTCCCTCACCCAAAGTAGATAGTGGGTACAATGGAGTAAGAATAATGTACAGAGTTGCAAAATTTTAGAATCTACATGCTTATACAAGGATAGTTCAAATATGACCCGCTGCCCTCAACGCCAAAATATTTACAAAATAGAAAAATGGCATTATGTAGCTGTGCATTATATAATCCAGAAGACCAACGATTATAAAATTTCTTTGTAACGAAAACATTAAATCAACTGAAATTTTGAAACCTTGAAAAAAATGCATTGTGAGATCTTTCTCCACCCTGCATATAGCCCAGACTTGTTGCCTTGCAATTTCTACTTCTTTCTGCCCTTTAAAGAAGCTCTAGGCGGCATCAGATTTGAAGACAATGGTGAAGTTGAAAATTTTGCGTAATACGGGCTGCACACGGAATTAAAGACTTTTTAATCTAAAGCTCCCAAGAAGATGGAAAAAGTACATCAACTTAGAGGGGAGTGTGTAAAAAATTAATGTTGTTTTAAAATTGTGTTTTAATTAAGATAATAAAAAGTCTGATGATATTTGATCTATCCTCCTGTTGTAGCTAGGGCTTTGTTTTTAGAGCAAAGTTTGTTTGCACGTTTGACATGCATTGCATGGTGATTATAAAAAATGTAGTAATAATAAACTGACTCGTGTATTATTAATTATAAATTGTTTTCTAAACTATACTTTAACAAAATCATTTTATTGCACTACTTGTGAATAAGATTTTATGATGTTATCCTATCAACTGTGTAATGTGAATCAACGCCCTGCGGCAAAGATTGTATTTCTGGAAAATAAAGTTCTTTACTCTTTTGCTTTCTAGAACTTCGATGAAATACTGCAAGGTGAAGCACTGGTGCAATTGTATTGTGTAATCATAAATTGTATGCTTCCTAGAATAGCGGTCCTTCCTGTCTTACTTTTTCCCCTTGTATCTACTTTAGATTTCGTTGTGTCTCTTGTAGAGACAGGGTCTCATTTGTGTCTTTATTTTGTGTGCAAAGATGATGATTGAATGTTTTGTGCCTTTTTGTTTAAATATATACCCATCCATATCAAACTTTATATGAGGTAGGTATTTATATTACTCGTGCCATATGTATGATTATATGGGTTCAGCCAATTTTAATTCCAAATTAAACTACCTACAAAGATTAAGTAGGTATGTAAAGTAAATATATGTAACTATGAAGATTATTCAGATCTGTAAAAATTTGTTAATTAATTGATTACATTAAGAGAGGTTTTGTGAAACAAATTGTGAAGGCAGACTTTTATTTCATTTTATGTATCAATCAAAATGCTCTGTATTTTTTTAATTTTTAAATCCAGCCAGTTAAAAGGCTATCAAAAGAACAATCGTATGAATGAATGATGGCAATTGAGATAGAAACAGGTTACTAAGAGTGAATAATATTTACTTGAAAATTTAGAACTCGCGCTGAAAGTTTTCCGTTTCAGTTGTGAATCATCATATAAATAAAGGAGAACGATCCAAACGTGTGTGTCACGACAATTACAGACGCGATGTCCCCCATTTGCGTTTGCATTCATTTCGCCGTCGCCTCGATTTCGTGACCGGGGCAGAGCCCCGAGCGCCCCTTGGAGAGGGGCAGAGCCCCGAACCCTCCTTGGAGAGGGGCGGTACCCCGAGGGCCCCCTTGGAGAGGGGCGGAGCCCTGAGGGCCCCCTTAGAGAGGGGCGGAGCCCCGAGCGCCCCTTGGAGAGGGACGAAGCCCCAAGGGCCCCCTTGGAGAGGGGCGGAGCCCCAAGAGCCCCCTTGGATAGGGGCGGAGCCCCAAGGCCCCCCTTGGAGAGGGGCGGAGCTTTGGGGGGTTCCTTGGAGAGGGGCGGGGCCCCGATAGCCCCCTTGGAGAGGGGCGGAGCCCTGAGGGCCACCTTAGAGAGGGGCGGAGCCCTGAGGGCTCCCTTGGAGAGGGACAAAGCCCCAAGGGCCCCCTTGGATAGGGGCGGAGCCCCGAGGGCCCCCTTGGAGAGGGGCGGAGCCGCGATGGCCCCTTGGAGAGGGGCGGAGCCGCGATGGCCCCTTGGAGAGGGGCGGAGCCGCGATGGCCCCTTGGAGAGGTACGGAGCCCCAAGGGCCCCCTTGGATAGGGGCGGAGCCCCGAGGGCCCCCTTGGAGAGGGGCGGAGCTGCGATGGCCCCTTGGAGAGGTACGGAGCCCCAAGGGCCCCCTTGGAGAGGGGCGGAAACCCGATGGCCCCTTGGAGAGGGGCGGAGCCCCAAGGGCCCCTTTGGAGAGAGGCGGCGCCCCATGAGTCCCCTTGGAGAGGGGCGGATGCCCGAGGGCCCCATTAGAGAGGGACGGAACCCCGTGAGCTTTCTTGGAGAGGGGTGCATCCCCGAGGGCCCCATTTTAAGCAATTATTCTCTCTTCAAATGATAACAGATCTCCTTTAGATGGTTAACATCAATTAAAACTTGCACGGGTGTTTATCTACAAATAACTCCGGTTTTATCAAAAAAACTGTTTTAAAACGGTGATACTGAAACTAACAATAATGGTTTTCAGTTGAAAACGTCTGAAATATTACTGAAATATGACTACAAATACCTGATCGTAAGGGACTTTTTTGACGTGGTTTTTTTAGATCATGTCGACAATTAGTAGTGCGATGGCTCCTCTTGGAGCCTTTCAACGGTTAGGTGAAAGCATTGAGCTTCCACTTCACCACGTGAACGTTTCTCTTGGTTTAGAGGACGGATATTTCCCTATTTCTTTCTCCACAAAAGAATCCTCTGCTTCCTTTCATGCGAAATGTTGTGTTTTCTGAGATTGTGTAACAAGTGTGTAACAGAACGGAAAGGCCCTACGTAATAGGCCTAAAAATGGTGGTAAATTGAATAGGATAGACCGCGCAATAGCGCGCGCAGCCCCGTTTATAAATAATAATTTTTAATGTTATACACAGTGGCAAAATAGCTTTCCCTGTGATATATAAAGTATCTGAGTATTATAATTCAGTTTTGAAAGTGAAACTGAGTTATTTTGATCATTTATTGAATATTCAATAGAGTTTAGCAATCAATCTGTGATTGTGCCAATTTTTTATTATTTTTTTTAAATTTTAATATCTCAATGATATTACTGAAATTACAATCTGATCAAACTTAAATTACTACTTCAAACTTAAAACTAAGGATTTTTACACTAAATATCTCTTAGGTTCTAGCAACGTATTTACACTAATATTAGCGTGTACACTAGCACTATACTCTGCTTTTGCACAAATATTAAACTAGCTCAAAAGGTTTGGTCCTCTTGAGTCATCTTGTCAAATCCGTGTTGTCAAGAAGCTGGATTGCCTCGACATTGACGTGGTGAAGAAGTCTCTGTTCATGACTCTTGGCGAATTTTCTAATGGCCTGGTTAATGGTATCCATTTCCAAGTCTCTATGGAGATCATTATTCCTGAAGTACCATGGAGCGTTAACAATACTCCTCAATACTTTGCTCTGAAACCGCTGGATTATGTCTAAATTATTCTTTTTGGCACAACCCCATATCTGGATGCCATATGTCCATATGGGCTTAAGAATTTGTTTGTACAGAAGTACTTTGTTGTAAATTGACAGGGTAGAATTTCTTTCAAGGCCAATACATTTTTCTAAATTTGAGGTCCAATTTTTTTTCTTTACGTGAGCTTTCCAGCGTAGCTTCGCGTCCAATGCCATACCCTAATATTTTGCTGTATCAGCATATGGCACTTGGATATTATATATGCTAACAGGGATATGTTGATTTCTTTTATTCGTGAAATTGACGTGGACATTTTTAGTCTCATTCAACTTGATTCGTTGTTTACTTACGCTTGCAGATTTATTGCTACTTCTTCGTGATCTTTACCTACAGCCATTATGGCAGTATCGTCAGCAAAAGTGGCTATTATATTATGTTCTAATTCAGGACCGGTCCCAACACACTGCTCTGCGGCACTTTTGCTTTTATTTCCTTTAATTTAGAGTAGGCATCTTCGTATTTAACCCTGAAAGCTCTATCTGAAATATAAGACATTAATAATTCTGCGAACTGTTTGGCCAACATCTTGTTTAATTTATAATTAAGTCCCTCGTGCCACACCCTATCAAAAGCCTGTGCTACATCAAGAAAGACAGTAGAACAGACTTTTCTTTCCTCATAGGACTTATCAATTATGTTTGTGATCCTGTTAATTTGGTCTATAGTCGAGTGACTCTCCCTGAAGCCAAATTGATGCGCTGGGATTATATTGTTATCTTCGATAATTGGTTTCAGTCTTATAAGCAATCTTTTTTCAAATAATTTTGAGATTACAGGCAATAAAGAGATTGGCCTATAAGATGAGGCTTAATTTGGTGGCTTTCCGGGTTTAGCGATCATTATCACTTCCGCTATTTTCCATATCTTATGTTTTAATCTAAAGGATGCATTAATTATGTAAGTTTTACGATTGCTTTACGAGGAAGCTGCTTTAGAATCTCTGCTGTAATCAAATCAAACCCAGGAGCCTTCTTTGACTTAATGTTTTCTTTTATTTCCGTTGCAATTTCTTTTGGAGTAGTGAATCTAATATCGCCTTCTTCTGTGATAAGATTCTCTCAGTTAAGAATGTTACCGTCCTCATTCGGTTGGAAAGCCATTTCGAGGTGTTCGGCATATTTCTCGACCACGATCTCCCACATCTCGTTCTTCATTTTATGAATCACTGACTTCCCCCTAGACAGAGTGCCGCGTAGGACTCTCATATTCATGTTGTTCTGTATAATCTCTCTAATTGCATGCGTGTTGTGGGGTCTTTTATCTTTTCTTATAGATTTCTTAATGGATTTGTTGAGCTCGTTGTATCTTGAATGAGTCTCGGTTAATTTTTCTTCGCTCTTCAATCTGTCTCAGAGTATCCGGGCTAAGCTTTGAGGTTTTTGGTTTGGAAGTTGAGCATACTTTGTTCACATCATGGCGGATACCATTTCTGATTCCAGTGGATAATGTGTTCAATTCCAGTTTCCGCAACCTCGGTCTGACTTAATTTCCTTTCAAGCTCTAGGTTGTATTCTCCTGCTGTTTCTCTTAGTTCTTCATATTGTGGTCTAATATTTTTCGCCATAAAGCGTTTCCTCTCGAGATGGGTATTCAAGACAAATTTGGCCTTCACTATTCTGTGGTCGCTGCCGGTATAAAAGCGATTTAATTCTGATACATCAGCACATGTACGCTTGTCTGTTGTCAGTATGTAGTCTGTTTCGTTCCTGACGGTGTTGTCTGGGATCTTCAATGTCTATTTCCTTCGAGATTTCTTTTTGAAGAGTTTTCATTCCAATTTTTGCGTTGAAGTCGCCAATTACAATAGTTAGTTGGATTTTTTCTGCCATTTTTGCTGCTGTCAGATGTTCATAGAACTTTTCCATGTCTTCATCTGGTGCTGCAGAAGTGGGTGCATACGCTTGTATTATTTGCACACTGTATCTTGTGTTTAGTTTGAGTGCAGCATAGAGAACTCTATCCGATATAACCTTGGTTTTTGTAACTAGATGTTTCTTTCTGCGATGGATTAGTAGGACTACGCCGCCGGCGTGCGATTTTGTGTCCGAATTCTTTTGCAAAAGTAGATGTCCGGATTTCAGAGTTGTAACTGTTTCGCCGCTTAGTTTGGTTTCGTTTATGCCAAGAACGTCTCACTTGATGTTCTGTACCTCGTTCTCAATGCCGGCAAGGTGTTCCTCGAGCCTCATTGTGCGGATGTTTTATTTGCAATGTGTCTTCTTCGTAATCTTGTTTATTGTAGATTGTTGTCCAATAGTCGAATTTATGCCTCCCCCAGAATCCGAATTGAGGCAGACTGGCTCATCAGTGCTAGGTTTTCTACTCGCCTGGGGTATTTTTCTTTCAAATGTCGACATTCCACGGAACTTTGGAAAGGATTTAGCATTAAAACCCCACGCTTGCCAGGCGGGTTGACGAGTGAAGACAGAATATCTAGTAGAAAATAGTGACCCTTAGATAAATTATACTGCTCTTTTTAATTTGAATACAAAATAAACTATATCAGGCTCATCTCCAAGTGGATTTAACAGTATATAATTAACATAAAGTAAAAACAAGCAATTTGTTAATTAGTAACTCAGGACAATAGCTTGCTCTATAGCCCCCCCTACAAATTCTAAGCGACCGTCATGTGAAACACCAGTAGTTGCATGGTATTGTAATAGTAATTTACTTTACAAGACCGGAATTGAGTGTTTTGCAGGTCGAGCCAAGTAAATTCCAGGGCTCGCCTGCGGCCATCCCTAGAAACTTGGGGAGACCTGCAAAACACTTTCCGGTCGTGTATCGTACAATATTTTTTACGACATCCGAGTTTATACTTTCAAACTTGCGAATTCACTTTTGCAAACTCAAAAAAAATGACATTAGTATCTATTATTTGACTTATCCAAACAATAACACACATTTGATTCCATAGTAACAAAGGCATCAGGGAACGGCAAAAGCTTTTATTTGCAACCATATATGTAATGTTAACATTACTGACCTCATTTGAGTGGGGAAAGTCGTACATTTCCGCCCGCTACTTCCCGCACTCACTTCCCGACCGCTGAGTAGGTAGGGATACAGGGAATCTTGTTGATCCATTCATTCGCGTCGCAACCTGTCGTATCATAATATAATAATTTTTCCAATTATTGTTTAGAATAAAGTGGTTGCGAATAAAATAGTATACATACCACGGTGAAAAGTTTCATTCCTGTCTCGAGATAAAGTTGACCTCGACGCTATGCGTCTCGGTTAACTACTTAATCTCTCGACAGGAATGAAACACTTTCCACCTCGGTATGTAATATACTATTACCGGTCCCTGATGCCCGCTTCCCGATCTTGACCGGCAAAACGTTACTTTCTGGCGAAGAAATTCTCCAGAAACCGCATATTTTTTGGTCAGTCGTAAAAAATAAAAGAAAAATTGGAAAATAGTTCCAACAAGGCGTTCCAAATGAAAAAAGAGTCTACAGTACAATGACTACGGTTCCTTCAACAAGTGCATGTGATGAAACACAACTGATAATAATATTACAAATATAAACGAAACATTGACGTTTGCAAACTTAAATAATATAATAGAAAATAAGTCCTTTACATCAGTACCTGGGATAAATATTTCAAATGTTCAGAATACTATGTTTCATATAATTAATGAGTTGACTATTTTATGTTTTTGTTGTACCTATTGAAATCTATTAATTTAAATAAAACCATTATATTAAAATGACTACTTGCTTGCAAAGTAAAAATGACTAGTCTTGCAAAAATCTTAAAAGTAACTAGTCCTGCAAAGTGACACTTTCAAGATCACACTGAATCTTGACATGGCCCGCTTTCTTGACGATTTCAGGAAAAAGATATAAATTGAAGGTCGTTCAAGTGCATGTTGCAACTATAGATCATACAGATGAAGCGATAAAGAATTTCTATAATGAAATATCTGCAGCATTAAATGACACCAATACCCATTATACCATCCTCTGCGGTGACTGTAACGCCAAGAAAGATCTAAAAACAGAAAATGAAGAGACGCCATTGGAAAAATATGGAACAGCAGGAAGAAACGACAGAGAAGAAATACTACTAAGTTACCTACTTGAACAAAATTTATATCGAATGAATAGTTTCTTCCACAAAAAACAACATAGAAAATGGATATGAAAGAGTCCCGATGGGAAAACTCAAAGATTGATTTTATCATCAGTGGTAACAAACAAATAGTCCAAGACGTTACAGTCCTAAATAAATTTACGACAAATAGTACAAACTGATAAAAAAGAAGAATAACAGCCTGGACAACGTCAAATATAGGAGACTACCAAGATAAAGTCACATAAAGACTAGTAGATAATACACTACAAGACGAGGACATAAATAGTTGAAATGAAAAAATCACAGAAGGTATAAAAGTAAGTGAACAAAAACACTGTCCAGAAACCAGAAAAAGACGAAAAGCTAACTCATCGGACCAAACAATTAATGGAAAAAAGAAGAGAAATAAAGAGTGACAAAACTATTGGGGTCCAAGAGCTAAGAGAAATAAACAAACAAGTATTGAAAGAAATCAAAAAGGACCTACGTAAATTTAAAATGAATAACATACACACAACGATAGAGAAAAATAGCAGTATGAAAGTATTGAGAAAAAAATCCTTACAGATCATCCTTCTTGTTTATTTTCCTACCTCACGATATTCTGCCGTACTTTATTTGTTTTCTCGGTATACCATTCTCCTCTCTATCATTTGTTTTGTTTCTTGAGTTAGTTTATATCTTTGGCCGTTTTTTTGTTATGTTAATTGCTGTTTCTTTAATTGTTTCAGTTAGTTGTTGGTAGAATTTATTGATACTGGATGGATTTGTTTCCTTTAGTTTTTTCTAGTTATTTGTGGTGTGCATGTCTTGTTTTTCTTTAAAAGCGTAGATTTTATTTTTGTTAATTCTCTTAAGTCTTGTCGGTTTTTGAGTAGATAGTTGTTACAGGCTAAGACGCCTCTAACGACAAGGCTCTAATTAGTAATAGCATGTGTAACAAACCGCATTAAAAAGCGTATAATATACGTATCTAAAAATTAATCTAATTTAAAATAATTTCAAGTGTTAACTCAAGTTGAAATAAATATTGCAAGAATCAGAAGGCAATAAGTTAGACATCCGGGAAGTGAACAATCAAACAGCTCAGATTTCTTAGGCAACAATTGCAATCTTGCGAAGTTGAAACAGTTTTTATGACAACTGCACAATTGCAAATATCGTAATACATTCATACATACATTCCTTGAAACAGAGAAATGATTATCACACAAAACGTTTAATGACGAAGCGTACGTCGGGATTAACCGAATCACAATTTTCAAAATGACTTGGAGGGACAATGAATCAATGAAGGGCAGTAGTAAGGCGGTATCCCGGACTTGAGTCGTAACCGCGGGGTCCCCGGGTAGAAATGGTCCGCGTAGCATTGAAGATGAATCATGACAACTTTGATTAATTTATTTCGATCTAAATTATGTGTGTGATCGTGCCATTTTGCTAAGAAGTAAAGCAGCCCTTTAATGTCTATAAATTTAAATTAATCTAGAAGCCATGTGCAATATAAACGATAAACGTCGACAACGCGTTTTCGTAACTAAATAAATGTGTGTTCACCGACGCCCGTGAGGTTCATCTATGTACCAGGTTTGAATTAAAATGATTACAGTTATTAACTCATTATATGTCTTGCAATACTTGTTGCAATTGGGGGAATCCGTAAATTAATGCATGTAATCTAGAGCAGACTCTTTTCATGACGTTGGGCGCCGCTTATAGACCAAGCGTAAGTTAAAAATTTTGATTTCCTATTAAGCGTACTCAACATGTTTTTGTCAACTAATTTGTGTAATGATTTATCTCATGTTCTATTCTTTTTAATATAAGTAGTTAAATAGCCTCCGACTTTTCTTTCATCCCCCATTTAATCACAAACGGACCTGTCTGCAGCTACCCCTAAATGAAACGCAGATAGAATCCGTTATACTTGTTACAGCATAAAAACTACATTACAAGGCCGCTAGTTTGTTACCACATAAACGGGACCTTCGACATGACGCTAATTAGCTAAATGTCTAGCGCGTTAAATGCCTCAATTCGGGAAGGAATTACATAGGACCGCTGCCCCAGCCCGTAACAAAAGGTGATCCCGGCGTCGCTGAGTGGAGCTGGGGGTGGTTCAATACGAGACTACACAGGGCAACGGCCTAATAAAAGAAAAGCAGATCTTAGATGCCACTTTCCTAATATAATAAATACACAGGTGAGCCCACTGAGAAAAGTGGAAGCAAATGGGTGCACCTTCTAACTTCAACCTTGGCAGTGCCTGGTCGACGAGCCACGAACAGCGTTGAACTTACCTTGCGGGAAAACTCTTGTGCAGCTTTATAAACTCCTTTTATAAAAGAAAACATTAAAAAATCGCATGCAAATATCGTTAACATCACAAAGAACACAGTTAAATGAAAATGAACTGTATTAACACTATGTCAATGGGTTTAGTAAATAAGTGTAACGAAATGAGTTACTAAGGGTTGAATAATATTACACAACGTTTTAAACTAGCTATATACGGTAAACTTGACAACAAATGAGCGAGATGACTCACAAATTGTAGCAACATTAAATAATCAAAGCACTGACTCATAATCAATAATACTTGACGGCAAACAAATGAACGTGGCACAAATGCAAAATACATTGCATACCACGTGCTCCGTATTATCACGAGGCGAAATTCAGCGCTTAACCTCAAAAGACCGACGTATCAGCTATATTTGCATAAATTACGAACAACAGCGACCCGACTTTAGAGAATTAAAAAATCTGGTTTTAGAGCTCAAAAAAGAAATTGCGCAACTTAAGAATGCTAATTCTGTCACACCAAAATCGAGCTTACTGAGGCAATTATTGGTGAAATTTTCGATCGAAATAGTAGAGCTACAAACGTTATCTTATTTAATGTAAAAGAATTGATATCGGAATTCCGTGAACAGCGACAAGACCACGATGTCTAGCAAGCTATTAGCGTTATCCAGAAAATTGCATCAGAGGTCTCCACGGATAATATTACCTCAAAACCAAAAAGATCGTCCGCTAAAAATTATCATCAGCTATCGATGCACTTGCAATTTTGAAAAAAAAGCAAACTAGGATGGAACAGTGAAATAATAATTCGGTCGGATCAAACACCAACACAACGAGAGTATTTAAAAAATCTACAACAAACTTTAAAGGATAGAATAAAGGACGGTGAACAAGATTTAACAATAAAATATAAGAATGGAATTCCTGAAATCATCACACAAGAAAAGTAAACACGCATAGCACGCTAGTCGAAATTACATACATGTATACAAATATAGATTCGCTAATGGCAAAGTTTAATGAATTTGAATTAGTTGCAAATAATCTCAACCCTACAATAATATTAATCAGTGAAACATGGCTAAATGATAAGAAAAATGATAATGTCGTTGCATTACAGAACTATACGCTCTATAGGAAAGATCGGCAAAACAGGCGAGGCGATGGTACTTGCATTTATATAAAAAACGAAATTAATTCCGTAAAAATAACACCCCAAGAAAATAAAATGTATCCAACTGGTGAAAACGATTCCGTTTCGTTAGATATAAAGGTACATCGTACCCAGTTCTTAATTGCTTGCATTTATCGAGCCCCAAATTCAACAGCTGAAAACGATGCCGAAATGTTAAACTCGCTAAATAAAGCTTCACAAGAAAATGCAAATCTCTTGGTTTTTGGCGACTTTAATTTTCCTGAAATCGACTGGCTAAAGCCAATATTAAACAACACAGTCAATGCCAAATACCTCGTTACTGAAATGTACTTAAATAGCAACTTCACGCAACTGGTAAATCAACCGACACGCTATCGGAATGGCGAAGAGCCATCTCTACTAGACTTGATTCTTGTCACGGATACAGAAATCATATCATATATACAGAGATTGCCTCCAATCGGAATTAGTGACCATATAGTATTGCTGGCAACATCGCAAATATTTGTCGGAAATGCAAACGCAAGAACTAAACAACCTATTAGAAATTATTTTAAGGCAAATTACGTGGATATAAATAATTTTCTACTGGAATGTAGATTTCAGGCATCGGAAACCGTGAATGACATTACAGCAACGTTCTACAACCTGATGGAATTGGCTATAGCAAAGTATGTTCCTGGAAAGAGAAGTAGAAACAATACAGACAAGCCATGGATCACCCCATTAATGAAAGCCGACATACGTAATAAAAGGCGTTTATGGAACATATATCAACGTCCTAAATCACCTTCAGACTATGATTCATATCGTCTCCATGCAAACACTCTGAGAGCACAATTAAGAATATGCAAAAGTAAATATAAAGCGAGCATTATTGATACTGAACCAAAACTCTTCTTCAAATATATTTAAAAAGTTTTGAAATCTAGAACATCGCCCACCATCCTACTCCAATTAGAAGATGATACCTTACAGACTGATCGCCGAAGCGTGGCTGAAATGTTTGCTAAACAGTTTCACAGTGCTTATGTGCGAGAAACTCTGTAAAACTTTCCATCCCTACCAAATTCTACCCGAATCACACAAAGTATTACATCCATTTACTTTACTGCAGAGAAGGTGCAGAAACAGCTAATGTCGCAAAATTCGGACTCTAACCCTGGACATAACGAACCGTCTCCACATTTTTTTTAATCATGTGCTCCGACTTTGAGTAGCGCGTTGGCACGTCTAATGAACCAATCCCTTACTTGTTCAATGGTTCCTACAGTTTGGAAAGAGGCCACAGTAATTCCAATATATAAAAAAGGGGATACACTTTTACCAAAAAACTATCGACAGGTAAGCCTAACATCTGTCTTGGGTAAATGTAGGGAGAAAATAATAGCAAAAGAGTTAACGGAATTCTTTATTGCAAACGACGTGATACCAAAGGGTCAACATGCATTTATGCCCAGGCGACCAGTTACTACAAACCTCTTGGTAAATCTTGATGTTTGGTCAAAAGTTTTCGATGAAGGATACCCTATTGATGTTGTGTATATTGATTTTGAGAAGGCTTTTGATCGAGTTCCCATCGAAAGATTACTCTATAAATTGGAACACTATGGAGTCAGAGAAAACTTATTGCGCTGGTTGGAAGACTTTTTGAAAAACAGGTATTTTAGGGTCAGAATAGAAGGTGAACTGTCTGAAAAATATGCAGTGCTAAGTGGCGTACCACAAGGATCAGTTTCAGGGCCGTTACGTTTTCTATTATACGTGAGCGATCTTGCAGTCTGTTTTCATTCTAATCCAACATTTTTCGCGGATGATACCAAACTTTTTAATTTTCCCAACACAAATGCAGACATATTAAGATTAGATCTTAAAAAACTTGAAAGTTGGTCATCAAATTGGCTTTTAACAGTACACGAAGACAAGTGCACTATTTTGCAAGGTTTCAATAATCCTAGATTAGACTACACGTTACATTGAAAAAAGTTAACATGCAACTGGATCTAAGCATCACAATATCTGCGGACTTAAAATGGTTTCACCATACAACTTCTATAGTGAAGAAAGCGAACACTGTGCTATATTTAGTGAAATGTGAATTTAAAGATCTAACTCTCGAACTGTTACTTAAAATCTATATAACCTATATTCGGCCTATACGAGGGTAAGATGAATAGTTCTCGGCCTTGACATAAGATGGCGTTCCAATCTGCAACAATTTATTTTTTCTGCCTGCGTCCAAGTGTTAGTAGTTCGTATGTCAAGTTTCAACTTGTTCTCTCAAGTAGTTTGTTTACACGAATTTTTTCTGTAGACGTCTTGCGTGTTTTTCGTTAAACTGGATAAATTTGAATATCGTGCGGTCATAAAATACTTCGTTTTGGATAGATTAATCCCTAAGGAAATTCATCCGAAGTGTACGGGAACTCGGCTCCTTCCATGTCAACCGTTAAAAAGTAGGCAGCTGAATTTAAACATAGTCGCACGTCCCTCGAACATGACCCACGTGAAGGACGGCCAAAAACCGCAAACACACCGGAAATCATCGAAAAAGTGCATGATATCTTGTTGGACGATAGGCGAGTGAAGGTCAGTGAGATAACTGAGGCTGTGGGGATATCGAAAGAAAGGGTGCGAAACATCTTGCACAAAGAATTAGAGATGAGAAAGCTCTGCGCGAGATGGGTACCACATTTGCTGAATGCCGATCAAAAGCAAATGCGCAAACAAGTTTCGCAGCAATGTTTGGACCGATTCAATAGGCATCCTGCCGATTTTGTGCGGCGATTTGTCACCATGGATGAGACATGGGTTCACCACTACACCCCAGAAACGAAGCAGCAGTCGAAGCAGTGGGTGGAAACCGGTGGTTCAGCGCCAAAGAAAGCGAAGTAGATCGCATCTGCTGGAAAGGTCATGGCCAGCGTGTTTTGGGATGCGAAAAAGATCCTGTTAATTGATTACCTTGCAAAAGGCAGAACAATTACAGGCGAATATTGCTCCAATCTTCTTGACCAGTTGGATGCCAAAATCTGAGAGAAGAGACCTGGCTTAAAGAAGAAAAAAATCATCTTTCACCAGGACGACGCACCTGTTTACAAGAGTGCGTTGGCGATGAGAAAACTGCGGGATTTGGGGTACGATTTGCTCGGCCATCCCCCCTATTCTCCTGATTTGGCACCCTCGGACTTCCATCTGTTCCCAAACTTGAAGAAATTTGTTTCTGGGAAGCGCTTCGCGTCCAATGAAGAAGTTAAGAGGGCCGTAGATGAATATTTTCACAGCCTTCCAGACTCTCACTTCCGGGAAATAATACTGATGTTGGAGAAACGCTGAACCAAGTGTGTTGAAGTCAAGGAAGATTATGTAGAAAAATAAAATCATTTTTAACTGAAAATCGCAGTCTTTCATTGTCAGGACGAGAATTTTTCACCTTACCCTCGTATTAGAATGTGCATCACCTATTTAATCACCATATTTCGTTCTAGACATTGATTTAATCGAGAAAGTGCAGAGACGAGCAACAAAAATATCGCAGGCCTTAAAAAACATGCCATACGAGGAACGACTATCTAAGCTAGGTCTAACAACCCTACAAAAGAGCCGAGAACGCGGTGATCTAATAGAAGCTGACAAAGTGATCTCGGGATACTATTCAACACCTGTGAACATCTTCCATCTAAGCCAAAATATACATTTACGTAGACATTCATATAAATTAGAACTTGAACGATGCAACAAACTTCAAAGGAAACATTTTCTGTGCAACCGTGTTCATAACAGTTGGAATTCATTAACCAATGACATAGTGTGCAGTGCCAATAAAAATTTATTTAAAAATGCTCTAGACGATTATTATTCTGGATAATCATTTCTTTTTATATATGTATAATTATTCATATGCAAGTGCATATCCAGATTGTTTTAAAATGTTTCATTTCAAGTATACCTATATATTATGTTTAAGTTAGATAGTAATAATGTATAATGTTAAAATATGTACAACTGCTTTATTTTGTATTTATGAAGGTAAGCGATATCGGCTTGCCGCCTGCTTACTATTCTTAATAATAATAATAATTAAAAAAATGCGATACATACTTCAATTGCCACAACGTTAGGTTAAGCAGGAACATAGAATCTGACGGTAATTAATTGATTCGACATATTGACAACTACAATGGTTCAAACAGTAAACCGCAACGTTACGCAAAATGTCCGGCACTTCAGCAAAACACTAAGTGCACTGTAATCTAGTATCTAATAAAACTAGTACAATAAATGCGGTACCTTAAGAAGCTCATGTAGCTGTCTTCGACGTCCAACGGAGCTGCAGGTGGCCGCTTCCCAAACAACTGCTCGAGGACGCTTGCAGAGGCTGCGCAATAGCAACGAGATGCTACCGACGGAAGGGGTCTGGGAGATACTATCATCCCCAACGAGGGGTAATACGAAGTCCGTGACGACATGGCTAGGATTCTAAACTGCAAAACAGAACTTCATGATGCAAAATAAGCCGACACTGAGAATCCCACAGAAATAATCCGCCAAGCGGCGTGAATCGAAGCTGCCCACTTCGCAATAACCAGGACCTCTCGGCTTACGACGACACTTAACAGAAACCCCAAGACCGCCCGTCAATAATCTACGGGCAGTTCAGCCACGAATACGGGAAGAAATCACTTTTACTTTAAAGCACCAATGACCGCCGGGACTTCAAGTATCGGAACATATAGTCATGCGGTACGCACACACAGCAGCAACAGCTGTTAATTAAAACACAAACAACTGCAACATCCCCAGCAAGGTCGGAAGGCCCACGCCGGTGCGAACGGACAGCTCCAAAACCAACTGTTGCTTATCGGGACACTGGCGTAAGAAACTCCTACGAGAAGCCCAAAACTTGCACACGTGTTACGACGAAGCCAAACAGGGCGGGGAAAAACGTTTGTTCCCTCTTATTCTTACACACACAACGACTCTTTCTATAGCGAAATAATTCTTGATTTAAAAGTGTGTTACGGTCTTAAACAGGTTTTACGACACCGCACCGGCTCATACAAAAACTAAACGGCCGGCACGGACGATATTTAACATATACGGGACAAATATTTACCTAGGCCGCTGCTCACGCCGCAACAAGATAATGCCTGCTAAGCATCAGTAGAGCAAGGGGGAGTTCTTTACGAGATTACCTAAGGTCAACGGGCAGAGGAGCGGAAAATAACAATAAAATTAAATAGGGCGCCACCCGGTTCCATGGATATACGAAAATATAAGGATAGACCCAGAGAAAACCGGAAAATCAACTGAGCCTATCTTCTAGCTTATCACCTTGGCGAAGATTCAAACTCAACGGGAAAAGTATATTCGAGCAGCCCGACGATTCCCACACTGCAGCGACGAGTGTACCGACCTACCTGGCCCCACCTCACAATCATCTTTACAAAGTATATATCATAACCCTGAAAATTAGCATGCAATCGGAGCAAAGAAAACACCAGGCAATATAAACAAACCGATATATTAATCTGCGTACACATAAACATCTTGTTAATCAAAACGTAAAAAGGGTTTTCACAACAAACACTATTAAAAACGTAAAAAGGCTTTTACAACAACCATTAATATTCAAAACGTAAACAAAGGTTTTCACAACTAACAGTCACGCATAAAACTGTGAACCAAGCCACAGCCAGCAGTAATATTAGCTTAACAACAATTCTTAAATGAAATACATAAATAAAATTAGTGATTGAATTATTGTGTCTCAACTATACCAAGAGGAACTGAATAAGATTAAAGAGGAGAATAAACAAATAAGAAGTGAAAATCAGCAACTCAAACAAAAAATACTACAACAAGACAAAAGAATAGGCGAAATTGAAAGGGAAATCAGGAAGGGGAGAATAATAATACATGGCGTCGAGGAACAACAAAAAGAGAGTGAACTCCAGTTAAAAGAAAAAGTAAGGGTAATACTAAGAGATATGGAAATAGCAATAGAAATGGAAGAAGAGGTGAATGAGATTAGAAGACTGGGAAGACAACAAGAGGGGAAAGATAGACCAATAAGGATGGAATTAAGAAAGTGGTCGAAAAAAATAAAGATCCTCAAAGGAACCAAAAAACTAAAAGGAACTAAAATATACATGGAAGAAGAATACAGTAGAGAAGTGCAAGAGCAAAGAAAGGAAATAGTACAATACATGAAAGCAATAAGGTCTAAAGGGCATTTAGCATCTATAAGATACAACAAGCTAATGGTAAATGGGAACATAAACACTCTAGAACAGCTGAGAGTAAGAGAAACACAGAATGCAGAAGAGAAGGAAGAGATGGAGGATGGAAACAAAAAGATAGAGAGCTCCAGAGGAAATAGGGAACTAGCAGATCAAGAGGAGATAAGGATAGAGACGGGGAGCACAGTAAAAAAGGAAGAACTATTAGCCAAAGATCTCCAGGTAGCAACGAAGGGGAAGACCTAAGGGATAAACTACTGGAGATTACGAAAACGGGAAGCAGATCAAAAAACTAAGGAAAAATTATAATGGACGGAACATGGAAACGACACAGGCAAATGAAAAGAAAACGAAAACGGTAAACTAATAATAACAAGTAAGGGAAAAGCTAGAACCCGACGGGCAGAAAATAAACACTGAAGAAATACAATAAATAAAATAAGAAATATTAAAAACTGGGAATTTGCAACATGGAACGTAACATCACTGAAAGGAAAAGACATGGAAGTAATAGATGAAATGGAGAAGTACAACCTAATGATATTAGGAGTAAGTGAAACAAAAATAGGACAAGGAAATAAAAACCTTGGAAATGACTATGGAATATACTATTCGGGAGCAGAAATGGGCAACAGAGCGAAAGAAGGAGTGGGGATAATAATCAAGAAAGAGCTATATAATAGAGTAATAAAATGCGATGCAATATCACCCAGAATAATCTCAATGTATCTGGAGCTCGAAGAGAAAGTGGTGATCATACAAATATATGCACCAATTGAAGGGACAGGAGAGGAGAAAATGCATGAATTCTATTAAATACTACAGAATACATTAGATGAAGCAAAAAACTCAACAGGGAAAGTACTAATTATAGGGGACTGGAATGCAAGAGTGGGAAATGACGTAAATAAAGGAATGGGTAGCACGGGAGAATTCGGAGAGAAGGAACTGAACGAAAATGGAAGAAAAATGCTGGAATTCTGCATTAGAAGTAATCTAAAAATAGGTAATACTTTTTGGAACCAAACTAATGAGGATCGATATACTTACATAGCTGAGGGAAGAAACACAAAGAGTATAATAGATTATATTGTATATACCCAAGAAATGGAGAAAGAGATAAAGGAAGTTAAAGTAAACAAGGAAGCAGAACTGAACACGAACCACAGAATGGTCACAGCAAAAATGCAAGATTCCATAAACGTGGAAGAAGAATGCAGGGAATATATTAGGATAAATATAGAAAGGATGAAAAATGAAGAAACACAAATAAAATATGTCGCAGAAACAGATAAGGTCCTCGAATACCAAGAGACAGTGAACAGCAATCTTACAATGGAAAGTAGATGGAGAATATTTAAAGACACTATATTAAAGACGACAACTACGGTATGCGGAATCAAAAAAATTAAAAAAAGGGAAAAGAGAACAAGATGGTGAACAGAAGAAGTAAGAAATATAGTAAAACGGAAGAAAGTAGCATGGAAAAGATATCAACAAACAGAGAGGATGGAAGATAAAGAAGAGTATAGCAAACTGAATAAACTGGTAAAGGAAGCAGTGAAGAGAGCCAAAAAGAAAACATGGGAAGAGTTCGGAGACGAATTAAATGAGGGTTTTAGAAATAATAATAGAAAATTCTGGAATAGAATAAAAGCTATGAGAGGAAAAGGAAAAAACGAATTAAGTGGAATAAAGGACAAAGATAATAAACTATTAGTAAAATCAGAAGAGATGACAGATAGATGGAGGGAATATTTCGCAGAAAAATTTGATAAACAAGAAGACGAAGGGCTTGCAGAGAGAGAAGATCCAGGAGAAGATTAAGGAGAAGCAAGGATGGATACAAGTGCCATATGTAGAGAAGAAGTAGTAGAAGCAATATTAAAGATCAAGACAGGGAAAGCATGTGGAGAGGACGATATACAACCAGAAATGGTAAAAGGCCTGGGAGAGGTAGGAATAGACTGGGCATGGAACATATGCAGGAAAGCGGAGGAAAATAACAAAATACCAGAGGAGTGGAACAATAATCTAATATTACCAATATATAAAAAAGGAGAAAGATCAAACTGTGAAAATTACCGAGCTATATGTCTGTCATCAGTAATCTACAAAATTTATACAAGAATTATAGAACAAAAAATAAGGAAGTGCATAGAAGATAAAATGGAACAGGAACAAGCGGCCTTCAGAAATGGAAGACAAACCAATGACAATATTTATATACTAAGAAACGTAATAGAAAAGAAGATAGAAACCGGAGAGGAATTGTATTTAATATTTATTGATCTACAAGCGGCGTTCGATACAGTACGAAGAACTATAATGCTGGAATGTCTAAGAAAAATACAAGTTCCGAGAAAATTAATAAACGCGGTCAATACGATATATAAAAATTCAAAAGCAAAAATTCAAGTAAATGGAAGCAGATCGAAGGATATAAAACTAAGAGTATCTATTAAACAAGGTGACAGCTTAAGGCCCCTACTATTTATTGTTGTAATGCATAGACTATTGAAAAATGTGAGAGAAAACAACAAGGGACTGAAAACAACAATTGGACACAAAAATATGGTACCAGTTCAGATCGATGCTTCACTTTATGCAGATGACATAGTCCTAGTGGCAGACAGTAAAAACAAGATGCATAGACTATTAAACATAAGGATAGAAGAAATAGAAAAAATGCATATGAAAGTGAACACTGATAAAAGTAAAGTAATGATAATCAACAAGAGAGAAGAAAACGGGACATATAAGTTTGACCACAAGAAGAAAATACTTGAGGAAGTAACAACATGTGAATATCTGGGAAGCACATTTACAAATGATGGGAAATACGACCTGGAAATAGCGAACAGGACTAAGAAAGCGAATAAGATATACTACGCATTGGCCAAAGCAATATTTGGGAAAAAGGAAATAAGCAATAAAAACAAACTAATAGTATATAACACCATAATCAGAACAACATTACTATACTCAAGCGAAACAAGGACCGTGCAACAAAAACATAGATCCAAGCTGACAGCGACAGAAATGAAGGTGCTAAGGAAAATAGTCAACAAAACCAAACTGGATCACATAAAGAATGAAGACATTAGAGCTACACTACAGCAGGAACCAATAAGTAAGATGGTAGAAGATAAACAACTTGAATGGTTAGGCCATCTCTTAAGAATGCAAGACGATAGAATACCAAAGAAAGTTATGGAGGCTAAACAGCTCAGGAAAAGGAAAAGGGGCAGACCAAGAACAATATGGATGAATCAGATAACCAAAATAGGACTGACGAGAGGCAAAACACTAGGCGAGATGAAGAATTGTGCCGGAGACAGGAAGAAATTGAAAGAATGGATAAAAGGATAAACAAACCACAACCCGACACCTGTTTAGGGTACCAGGGTTTTTTAGATGAAGAAGAATTTCCACAGCCCGCTGAGGATCAGTTTTTTTTTAATCTCTTGATAGAATCGGCAAAGTTTATGCTGTTTGTATAAATGATATTGATTGCATTATGTATAAAAAATAGTTGTTACTACAAAGTAGTGCTGCGAAATGTATTTAATATCAGCTATCCAAATAATGCAAAATTTTTAACTAAAATTTACTATCCAAATTTATCTGAATTTATCCAAAAAATTATCTAAATTTATTTGAAAAGTCCGTTATCACTATTAATTTCTGCAAGTTGATTTGAGTTTCCTTTTAAATATCATTATTGATGCGCTAGGGTAAAGAATACAAGTTGTAACGTTCCGCAGAACAGAGACATTGTGGGCGGAGCCTCAAATTCAACCAATAAGAAATGCACCAAGTGTTGTGACTTTTGTTATATGTTTGACACTACCGAAGTGCATTGTTGATGTTGACGAAAAACCTAACATGTTTACCTCGAATTTGACATCGACTGACAGTTGCAACCAACAATATACGATCGCGGCTATGATGTATTTCCTGAGAAGGGGCATTGGGGATTGGTTGACTTCTCCCCTCTACTTTATGATCAACTGCGCATACCGGGAACGTTTCACCTTGTATTCTTTACACCATGATTGAAGCTATACAAATTTAGGAGAGAAGTACATTAGTATGTGGAGTATTAGAGTTCTGTAAAGTTCTTTGACTGGGTTTGGGACATTAAAAGTCACAACAACCATTACTACAGTTTTAGCTTATTTCCATTTAGTAACCAATGTAACTATGTGTATGGTTTATTGTAGGAAATTGTGAATTTTGTTAAATTAAAAATAATGTTTCAGTCATACCAAATCTCACAAATACGAATGTTCAATTCCAAACCAGAATTTGCTTCAGTATGTGCCTACTGTTTATATCTTTACATTAAACTTGTGGTGTGTATAATGATACACGTTTGCAGTAACCTTCTGACAGTATTATTTTGTCGTCATGACAACCATGTGTCATTATTATTTGTCTTCTTGTGAAACACTTGTGAGACACCCTGTATAATCAGAAATATTTTAGTAATATGCACTCCGCCTTTGTACTTTTATAAAAGTGATTTTTATGTAACGTGCATAGTTCTAGCTCTCTCTTCTACCCTCACCTCATTACCGGACCCGGTATAGTGGGCTCGTATGCCGAATTCCTCCAATTATAATAATAATAATACTTTATTAACGGGAAAACCTCATTTTCAAATAAATAACAACAGAATACAATCTATACACCTAACCCATAACAAGAAAACTACTTATCACAAGAAAAGATACAGAAATAATTGAATGTTGAATTAGCTAACTACAGGCTAACATAATACTATAATATAGTGAGATTAATTAACAAATATCAGTTCCATAAGTATAATAGATTGAAAAAGCAACAAGTATTACATAATCATAAAACAAATGACAATTGTATATAACTTAATAGTATATTATATATCAAGGTAGCGAAGTGCAGTATTATAACCTGAGCGCATATTAGATACGGAGTGCGCAGCGCGAAGTATCTAAAGCGCGAAGGTTATAAGACGATTCGCTACCGTGGTGTATATACTATTTTTTGCACTACCAAACGGCTTAATACCTAAATTCCCAACAAATTTTTAAAAATATTTTAACTGCCAACCTGACAATACAGCTCTTTAAAACGTCAAAATTAAAATAGTCATATTTGGTAACTTAGCAATTTATTAGTTACCACGATGAAAATTGTTTATTTTACTTTCTCTTCCTTGGTGGAGAAAATCAACTTCACAACCTCAAAATAGGCCAATAACGGTGCGTTCTGAGACTAGTAGTGCAAAAATTAAATTATTAATAGAGGCTATAAAGAATGTGAGTGAAATACCAAAAATATCAACATTGTTAGTAATACACAATTTATTCGCTATTCTCATAAATCTTGACAGAGAATTGGGACAAGGAATAACAAACAATTCCGCATAAATCTGTTAGGAACTTTAAGCAAAATTATATCCAATAACACGTGATATCCCCTGACAGCAACTTAATCAATGTTATTAAATCAGATTTTTGTCTGCGTATTTCAAGAGGTAGACAAATTAAGCAGTGAAAGGATATCACAATGGTTATAAGTACCCACAACAAATCCTAGCTTGTACGCACAATAAGCCAAAAACCTACTTTGAACTCTTTCAAGTTTATCTATATGAGTTCGGTACTGGGGGGGCCCATATTTGTGACGCATAATCTAAGGTAGACCGAACAAAGGAAATAAATAGAATTTTAACTGTATTTAACGAGAATGCCCTTGTATTTCTAGTAATAAAGCCTAATAATTGTAACCTTTTATTAACGATCGAATGAATATGTTAGACAAACGTTAATTACTTATCGAAAATAACTCCAAGGTCATGGATTTCGTTAACCCTGGTTAAATTAGCATCGATTCGATAATAAAAAATAAATGATTTTTTTGATCTAGTAAATGAAATACAGTAGCATTTTTCAACATTTAGTGCCCTACCATTCTTTATTCACCAAGTATTTAAAGCAAATAAATCCATTTGCAATTTGTGACAGTCCTCAACTGGTTGGATATTCATATACATTTTTAAGTCATCGGCGAAGAGAAGTTAATTGCTATGCTGAATAACTTGGCAGATATCATTAATAAAAAGGTTAAAAAGTAAAGGAACAGACAACAAACAAATATATAAACATTGACTTTGGAAACAAAGAAATACAAAAAAAATATTTAAACACAATAGAAAACATGATAAGGAAGGATAACTTAGAGCAAAATATAGAAGGAAAAAATGCAGCAGTAGTAGTAGCTATAAAAAGAGCAGTCGAAGAACACAGCCAAAGTGCTGAAAGGAAGAATGGATGATTTGACGAAGAGTGTAGGAAACAAATTGAGAAAAGAAACAAAACAAGAAGAAACATGATATAAAGGAGATCTGCACCAACTAAGACAATTTATGAGAATCAGAGGAAACAATGTAAAAGAATTTTACGAGAAAAGAAAAGAAGATACTGTAGGGAAAGGCTAGCTGATATAGAAAATAAATTTAAGAACAAAGAAGTAAAAAAATTCTAGACAGAAATTAAATGAATTAAAAAAGGTTATACTACAAAAACTACGTTTTGCAAAGATAAGGAAGGAAATTTAGTTGGAGGAGAAGAAGAAATATTGAGAAGATGGGTAGAATACTTTAAGGAATTATTAAATGGAGAAGAAAAAAAAGACGATTTAGGACCAACAGTCAATGTAAGAGAAATAAATCAAGAAGAAGTGGAAGAGCCAGTAAAATACAAAACAATAAGAGCCCCAGGGAAGACGGAATAAAAACGGAAATGTTAAAATGGGGTGGGGACAAACTAAATAAACTAATAGAAGAACTTATAAAAGATGTATGGAGAAAGGAAGAAATGCCAGAGAGTTGGGACAAGGCCATAATATGCCCTATCTATAAGAAAGGAGACAAGCTGACATGTGGCAACTATAGAGGTATTGCGCTACTAAATACTTTATACAAAATACTGACTATTTGCATCAAGAATAGAATGGTAACATACAGAGAAGCATTAATAGGTGAATATCAGTGTGGCCATCTAGATCGGTAATAGACCAGATATATATTTTAAAGGACATTCAAAGGACGAGCCACGAATTTAAACTGCAGACACACTTGCTGTTTATTGATTATAAGCAGGCATATGACACAATAGATAGAGATCAGTTATACCAAACTCTAGCGGAGTTCAATATACCTGGAAAGCTATCAAAACTAATTATGATGACACTAAGGAGAACGGAGAACACAGTGAGGATAAACGGGAAGACTACAAGAACATTCAAGACAACCAGAGGCCTAAAGCAAGGCGATCCATTATCCCCTCTGCTATTCAATCTTACACTTGAAAAAGTGATCAGAGATGCCAAAGTTAATAGACAGGGACTAATTTACTATAATCGCCACCAGTGCCTTGCCTTTGCAGACGACATAGTACTGATAACCAGAACTAAAGAAGAGTTGCTAACAGTCGCAAGAAATATCATAATAGCAGGAAAACAAATGGGATGATTCAGAGCGTGAAATGCAACAGCTGAAGGTACAAATAAGTCAGAACACCGAATACAGTTTCCAAAAAGTAGACAACCTAACATATCTGGGTGCAGTTATTAAAAGAAGACCAAACAGTAGTGAGGAAATAAAGACATGAATAGCAGCAGGTAATAGGTGTTTATTTGCACTAAAAAGTATAATGGCAAACAAAGCAACATCGAGAGCTATAAAGGTGAAAGTGTATCAAACTATACTAAGACCAATAGTGACATATGTCTGTGAAGTGTGGACAATGACAAAACAAGACCAAAAATCATAGTGTATATGGGAAAGAAAAGTCCTGAGGAAGATATGTGGAGGCAAACTAGTGAACGGGACTTGGAAAAGAAGGACAAATGAAGAACTAAAAGTATTGTATGGAGAGGAGTCAATAGTGGGGGTAGTTAAAGCACAACGGATTAGATGGATGGGACACATTATTAGAATGGAAAGTACCAGAACACCGAAACGTATATGGAAAGCTGAAGTTGGGGAAGGAGAAGAAGAGGAAGGCCGAAACTAGAGTGGAGGAAAGAAGTGCTGCAAGACTTAGAAACACTAAAAATTGAAAGATGGGAAGAAAAAGCAAAGGATAGAAGTAAATCGAGGAAAGTGGTCCCAGAAGCCAAGGGCCTATAAGGCCTGTAGAGCTAGATATCTACGAGGGTGTATCAAATATGAACGGGATTTGTTTTCTACAAAATTCTAATTTTATTTAATCAAGCTTAGACAAATATATTATTTTTCTACATAGTCTCCCTCCCTAGCAATACATTTTTCCCATCGGATTGGGAGTTTTTTTATTCCATCATCGTAGAAACTCTTCGGACGTTCTTGTAGCCATTGGAGCACAAATGCTTCCACCGCATCGTTGTCGTCAAAACGTTGGCCTCCAAGCGCTTCTTTGAGGGATCCAAAAAGATGGAAGTCACAAGGGGATAAGTCGGGACTGTATGGCGGATGTTCCAGCGTTTCCCAGCCGAATGCATCCAATTTTTGCCTTGTGGTATTGGCCGTATGAGGCCTAGCGTTATCATGTAAAAGAATGACATTTCTGACCGATTGCTTCTTCCTTTTCCTTCGAAATGACAATTTTGCGGCATCCAGTAATTCACAATAATATTGCGCATTAATCGTGCGTCGATCGTGGAGAAAGTCAACGTGAAAAGCACCTTGCCAATCAAAAAACACTGTTGCCATTACCTTTCCTGCCGACAAGCGCGTCTTTGCCTTCACCGGTCCCCTCTCGCCGCTTTTTCTCCACTCCATACTCGCCTGTTTTGACTCGGGTGTGTAGTGATGCACCCAAGTTTCATCACACGTGATGATGCGATTCAAAAAGGCTTCACCCTCCTGCTGGAATCGATTGAAGAGTCGCTGCGAAATCTCCAATCGATGTTGCTTGTGATCCTCCGATAACAGACGGGGAACCCATCTAGCGGACACTTTGCGCATTTCCAAGGCATCTGTCACGATCTGGTAGACACACCCGTAACTGATGTTCAGTTTCTCAACGATTTCCCAGAGATTTATGCGCCGATTTTCCTCCATGAGATTTCGCACTGCTTCAATGTTGACTTCGGTCACACTCGTCCTTGGACGGCGAGCATGGCTCTCGTTCTGGACCTTTTCACGCCCACCAGAAAATTCTCTGTGCCACGCAAACACACGGGTTCTTGACAGGGTGTTGTCCCCGAACTGTGCCTGTAATCGCCGCAAAATTTCAGTTGGATTCACCCCCTCCTTGGCCAAAAACTTGATGATAATACGTTGCTCCATGGAGATATGCACGTTTTTCTCGCTCATGGTTTCTTTTTATACTAAAGGGATGCGGGCGAATCGCGGCGGGTTTTTCCACCTTCCAGACGGTACGGGCTATCTGAGCGTCAATTCGTTCAAGGTCACGAACCCCGCGAAAATTTTAAAAAAAATCAATCCCGTTTATATTTGATACACCCTCGTATATACATATATAAAGGAAAGTCACAACCCTGACTAATCAACGCAGAGCCGAAACCACTGGTACTAGAAACTTGAAATTTATGTGGAAGGTTCAATTGGTTACGTAAGGTAGTGCTAAGAAGGGATTTTTTGAAATTCGACCCTTAAGGGGATGAAAAGGGGTAAAATGTGTTTTCACGAATTCCTTAATATCTCTTACACCCGATAAGATATTGCTTTGGTGTTTACTTGCAAAGATTACCAATGCAAATACCTAGAACCGTATTTCAGGATTTTGCCTTAATCAACCCCTAAAGGTGCAAATCTAGATTGGGGGTGGATTAAAGAACCCTTCGTATCTCCTATGTTTATTGAGTTAGAACATTCTTTTTTGGCATATAGATGTATTTTAAAAATATTTAGAAAGGGGTGTACGGGAATTTAAAAATTTTAACCCTAAAGGGGTAAAAGGAGGAAAAACTGAAAAGGGGTAGGAGGGTAAAATTATTAATTTTTTTGCTGTAAGTTCCATTTCATAATTAAATGGGTTGAAAGAATATTTTTTAAATTCCACCCTTGAAAGGGGAAAATGTGTTTTCACGAGTTCCTCAATATCTCTTAGACCCGATGATATAGCGACTTGGTCTTTACTTGCAAAGATTATCAATGCAAATACCTAGAAACTTATTTTAGAATTTTTCCCTAATCAACCCCTAAAGGTGCAAATCTGGATTGGGAGTGAATTAAAGAACCCTTCATATCTCCTATGTTTATTGAGTTAGGACATTCTTTTTGGCATATACGAATTTCTCAATATTTCATAAGGCCCTATAATGTAACAATTTGGTTTTACTTAGAAAGATTACCTGTACAAGTTCATAAAATCGTAATTCAGGATTGTGCACAGATCAACTCCTAAAGGTGAGAATTTGGTTTCAGGGGTAAATTATAGACCCTTCTGTATTTCCAGTGGTTCCTGATGATCATGGTTTTTGGGCATATGTGTGCTTTTTAAATCTTTAAAAAGTGGTTTCAAGTTTTTATTCTAAATTTCATTGTGAAAGGAGTAAAAATGGGGTAAAAGTAAAAAGAAGTTAAAAAAGAGGTTAAAGTTATTGATTTTTTTTCGTGTGTCCAGTTTAGAATAAAATAGAAGGATTTCCGAAATTCCACCTCTAAGTGGTGGAAACTGGTATGTTGCTACAATTTATGAATACAACATTTAATAAGTACATTTATTATTTTTATTCTCATTGTTATACCAAACCTATAGTTTTTATCAATCTATATAAGGAGAACGACAATTACATACACATTTCCAGGGGATACGTGAAGCATAAAAGGCTTATGGACAACTTTTTTTGGAAGAATATTGTTTTATTTTTACCTACAATATTGTTTTGCAGAGTTGTTAGTTTAGCGTATTGAGTGAGAGAGGATGGAAGCATTCTAGAATTCGTTTAGGATTTAGAAGAAAAAACATTTGTAGTCTGTACGAAGAACGGGTATCTTGCTAGTATATATAAAGTAAAGGCCAAAGGTGGGACCCTTGTGGTACACCTGATGTGACATTAATTGAATTGGATATAAAGTTCCTTAATTTGACAAATTGAAGTCTGTCAGTGGATAACTGCGGATCCACATAATGAGGTAATTTGGGAAACCTATGGTTTTAACTTGGGATATCAATATTTCATGGGAAACTTTGTCAAAGGCGTTGGAGAAGTCCGTATAGATTGAGTCTACTTGACTACCATTCTCCAAGGTATTGAAAATATTGTCTTGATAAACCAGTAGATTTGTTACTGTCGATTTCCCTTTAGAAAAACCATGTTGCTCGTCAATAATGAAATTTTTACAGTGCCATGTAAGAATAGTGATCAATAATGATTCAAATAATTTAAGAATAACAGATAGGATACAAATGGTGCGATAATTCCTAACGTCCTCTTTTTTGCCACTTAAAAATAGGCGTGACATAACTAGTTTTCCATACATAGGGAAATTGTTGAAAATGTAAAGACAGGTTAAATGAAGGACATAGTGGTCTAGTTAAGGAAAACACACATCTTTTTAGGAAATATGCCGGGATGGCATCTGAACCTGAGTTTAATTTATCTTTTAGCCTGATAATAGTGTTGAACACCTGTTTGAGATTAAATTCTATGAAAGGTATATCATTGGTATTGTTGTAATTTACATATTCAATGGAGTCATAGGAAACTGTGCTGTAAACACTTGCGAAGTGTTCAGCAAAGAGATTAGAAATGTTATCGCCAGTGTCAGCAGACCTGTTATTAAGGTACAGTTGGGGAATCAAAACAATTTACACTTGAGTTTTTCAATGTAAGTTTTTAAAAAATCAGTAAATTTGCAATAAATTTAGTTTAATACGTTAAGTGTAAAAAAATTTAGAGAGTACTTCAGTTCACTTAAAGTACCTCCAAATTATTTAAAAAAAGAAGAATGATTGCATGATGTAAACTATATCTAGGTTAAGTGGAAGACCAGAAGCCCTTTGGGGTAACTGAACTTCGCCTCGAGGTTGACTTGTTCTTTTTTTTTATGTAACGAATGTATTTTTATTGTTATATTTGCAAGTCAATAAAGACATTATTATTATTATTATTATTATTCCCCAACTGTACAGATTACTTGGAACACCATGATCATATTTTATTGATTTAATGTACGCCCAAAAGTGGTTACAGTCGGATTTGATCAAGTTGTCCATCTTAGTAATGTAACTGTTGTAGCAATTATTTGTCAAAGATTTACAACGGGATCACAAATTGGAAAAAATGACGTAGTTCTGGTTAGTTCGAGACCTTAAAAGAAAGGTATAAGAAGCTAGATAAACCAATGAACGTTGCAACGAGCAGCTAAGAAGGCGGGCATTAAAGCATATAACGGAAATTGTAAGAATCAGCAAGACAGGGTAAAAAGCGAAGAAAAGCAGACAACAGATGGACCAAAAATCGTGTGCAAAAGTAGACAGGTGAATTCAAAGGAAGCCTTGGTGCAGGAAGTATTCTAACTTAAATAATCAGTGCAGTAACGCGTGTGAACCATTAAAAGCAATTAATGAAAAACGTGCATTGGCGCTAAGACACGGTTAATTCGTTATAAATGTAAGCAATTATATTAAGGATAAGAATTTTGTAAATAGTTTTAGTTATAAGCAAATTTAGTGTTAAAAGTAATCAATTTGAACTTGGTCAATATCCGTTTTTATTAATATTCCACTTGCAATTGTTTATGACGGATTTTCAAGGAGAACAAAAGAATAAATTATAAGAATTATTGTGTTGAAATGTGCTCCACTTTAAACGAATTTTTCATATAATAAATATACAGTTTTACTGAGTGCATGTCCAAGGTGGTGTGGTAGTATTTGCAGTGATTTCCGCCACAAAAAAGTAAAATTTTTTTCGAAGCTCCGTTACGATAACCTAGCAGCCGATGCAGCCCAAGTTCCGATCTCTGCGTGGAGCCAAGCGAGTCAACACAGCCCAGAGGGGAAGGTACCAGGTCATAGAGCAGCCTTGTAAGAACGTGTCCCAGGAGTTTCATCAGGATCAGCCCCATAGCAGTCCAAGAATTTGGCTAAAAGTAGCTCTGTTAGGCCCGTGAAACTTATGTGTATGTAAGAAGCATCAATATTTCAGACAATCCAAGCATTTTCCATGGCGATAAAGCAAGTGCAGCTCGCAATAAAGGCCAAGTCCATAATTTGAGGTTAGGCGAAGTTTGAACCCAAGCGACGCCACGAAAAACAATTGAAAATTTGCCAGCGCCTCTTCGACGGGATCGACAATCAAGTGCTGGAAAAACAAATGACAATTAATGCCGCCAGTAATCCCGAATTCAAATAATTACCGGTAGAAACTTTGATAGATTTCACTTTGTTTTTAAGTCACTGACCGCTAACTTGCCAGCGGGATCAATTTTGGTGTAGCATTTGACCTAATTTCGAATATTTGCTTATGTGCATTAGAGCTAAGACAGAAAACAGATCTGTATTCAAATAATTTGACTAATTAGTAATTACGCATTCAACCAGGAACCCAACTGAGAGGAGTGATTGCTTTACGAATGAGCTAGCGTTTATTTATCAATATTTGCAGGTAAATAGAATATAATAAAGGGCATATAACCATTTATTTTGACAAGTCAAGTAAACACAACTCACTTTTAATCTTCCTAAAGTTTATAGTACAAACAAAATAATTGCATGGTGGCTCTAATCAACCATTAATTAATTAAATCAAATTAAACAAAGAGCACAACCATAGCAATATATTGCATCGACTTTACTGCAATTCCACAATCCGCTTTTGGCAACTGTGAGGTCTTAATGTATAAACCTCCTCAAAGAGGTGAGGCTGATGTACCCCTTTAGTGGGGATGCAACAAAGCTGACACCGACTATATCAATATCAATATTCTATTCAAAGACAGCATTTGTGGGAGAGGCTTTTACTGAATCTGTTCGTTCGTTAAACATAGTAATGACTGTCTAAAAATTACAGGTCAATAGTAATTTGAAAATTTTTGCTAGTGCATGTCCTGCGTAATATGGTTTCGTTCCCCAAAACCTGACAATAATTGAATTGCGTTTTCAATTTTTAAGCTATTACTGGTAATCATTAGCAGGCAAACAACATGTAATATTGATTTCTAATAGAAATAGAGTACAAAACCAAAGACCTACAAATCTTCTTGTCAAATTGCCATGCTACCAAGCGTAGCTATAAACAGAAAAAAATATCCGGCTAAATCGAACCTCTTATGGTATTGTCTGTGATAATCCGCATTTTCTTCTACTGTAAATAATAATAATATATTTATTCCTCAACCACAAATAAAACATATATAATACAATATTTATAAAACACAAAATAAACTGACTGACTGAAGAAATCACAAGGCGCCAATTCAAATTAGTGGTTTCCCACCCTTGTTCTTCCAGTGGCGCCTTGAATAATGTAGATAAATACCGTGGACACATTGCCTACAACTAATGGATTAAATACACACACAAAAAATTACATATACATATATAGATAAGTGATGTCGTTGCACGTGTACTAATACGTAGACCGCCGCGCGGCATTAACTTGTGCCGCGCTATCTTTTGCTTTAGGTTGCATGGCACACCATCTGTGCCGCGGCCTTGCAATATTATTCTCGTCGTGTGGCACTGCATTCGTGCCGCAGAATCAATGTATTTATATGAACATATAAAATAGGTGGCCTGACGGACCAGATGGAGTCACTTCCCAGGGATTTCTACATTTTGGTCTCTTTTTACGCTAACTTGTTGCTCGCTGTCCTTTAATAATTTATTGTCTATGTAATTTAAGTTTTAAAGTGTTTAAAAATCAAAATTATTAAATTATAGGTTGCGTTATTGCTAAGTTATAAAGCTACAAAACGGCACGCTTCAAGCCGCGCGGCACACATACTGTGCCGCAACATTTTTTTTTTAAACAAACGTTTTAAAATAGTTCGTATGGCTTATTACATTAAAATAACATCATTTATTGATATATAAATGTAATTAAAAAAAATGACGTAATGGCCTGAGGGACCAAAATTTTTTATATTAAGTGGCGGTCTACGTGTTAACAACAATAATCAATGCTATTAGCTGTCATGACGTTTAGCTTATTTGTATTCTATATAGATGGCTATACATATTCGTTTTAAAATTGATGTGATGGAGTTTTCTAAATTTTTTAGATATATCATTGTAGATCTTATAAATCTGAAACTGAAAAGACCGTTCGAATAACACTGTTCTATGTGAAGGAGGAGATATGCCTCCTTTAAATCTTAGATTTAGAGTATGCACATCTGTCCTGAAGTTGATTTTATTATATAAGTAAGCTGGCTGCCTTGTTTGAATAATTTTGTGACAAAGAGTAGCATACTGTAAGTGACGTCTATTTTGCATATTTAACCATTGCAAGTCTTTTAGTTTATATGATATTCGTTCGTATTTTCTAATGCCAAAGATTAAACGTAAACAGGAATTTTGAATTCTCTGTATTTTACGAGAAGAATCCTGAGTTATAGAAGGGCCATAGATCTCTCTACCGTAAGAAAAATTGGATAAAACAAGTGAATTACAAAATGTACTTGTATTAAATACACCCACCCATTATATGTATATTTCAGCCATTAATCTTTTTGTAGGAGGGTGGCAGTAAAGCATACCGGATCCATCAGGTCTGTCATTGCTGTACATAATTGTGTTCGTTTTAACACTGTTATATACCTGTTTATAATCAGCAAAGACCATAATTATGAAATTATCCATTTTTATTATTACATTTTTTTTTTTTTTATTTCATGTAAAGGTCTGATAACGTCTCAGATCATTTTTGCTTAAAGCCACATTGATATTTTCCAATTATCACCTCTCACTCTGTTGTTTTAGTTGTTTTTCTATTGCTTTCGCTAACACCTTGTGTAATACACCTTGTAGTTTTCACACTGCCACTTGCCACTTTTTTGACATTTTTTGTTTGTTCCAGATCTCCATATTAATGTGTGTGTTTCTTTGTTCATATTTCATTAATTTTTCCTGCATGTCAACTATACCTAGACTAGTATTGCTCTCAAAATTGCTTATTATTTTCTTTATATCTTTTTCAACTACTTCTTCCCTGTTACATGTTTCAATGAAATATTCGACGACCATCGAAATGATTATACGAGTAATTTTTAATGGAAATCACTGTAAACCAGATTTATCTGTTTGTATCAATAGCCCTAGTCCTTACCTACACTTTTTACCTTAATATTTTGCTATCTGAATTCTTACTTTTCCTATACAAATTTATAAAAGGCAGTTTGTGATTAATGGATGTCTAAAGGTTCTTCAATATTTTAGTTGTCGACTTTTGTCTAACAAAGACCATGATCATGGACTCCGACACGCAATACCAAAGTCTCCAGCTCCAGTGGGCATCCCAAGTCAACTGTGTGCAGCGTGCTGGCCGTGTGGGGCGCGTGGCCGATGGCAGAGTCTACCGCTTGGTCACCAGGACATTTTTCGATGTAATTTCATGTTTGCTTAAGAAACCGCCCATATTTAATTAAACATTTCCAGGGCCTTCCCAAAAACGTAGTTCCGGAAATACTGCGGGCTCCCTTAAACCAGCTGGTCCTATCTGCGAAGCTGCTGGAGCTAAACGAGCCACCCAAGGCTATTCTGGCGCTGTCGATGAACCCTCCTAACTTATGCAACATTGATAACACTGTTCTATATCTTAAAGAGGTAAGAAGGGATGGGAAAGTTCCATTAGCTACGAACAAATTTGTATGATTGTAGGTTGGTGGATTAGCTATGACCTGCAACGGACAGAAGATGATCACAGACGGCGACATTACCTTCATGGGGCAGGTGATGGCTGCACTGCCGCTTGACGTTCACTTATCTAAATTTATTTTGCTCGGGCATATGTTCAGCTGCCTCGATGACTGCATCATCATGGGTAAGACATCTTCATAATAGTTGTGTTCTTATAACTTACAGTTACACGGAGACATTTTTTTTTTGATTATGCAATTGTAAACTTTTTGAAAATAAGTGTGATTTCTGCTATAATCAGTCAAGACGTTTAACATAGAAGTTAGGAATGTTTCTAGTATTATAATTATCAGTGTCTCTAACAAAAACAGAGTTATTCAAAAGATGTTTTGGAGCAAAACCATTCACAATTTTAAAAATAAATGCCAAAAAATAAAAAATTACAGTATGGTAAACAGATATGAACTCTTAAGTTATTTAACTGAAAACGTTACTACTAAACATTAACATTAAAAATGTACAGTAATTGAAAAACTAGAACTTTTAACCACTTTCTTGGGTGATAACTATTCCATACATACTTTGAATTTAAATTGCCCTTTGTTTGTTAGGTAACTCAGTTGTCAATGCAAGACCCGTTTCTTAGCTTACTATGGCTATGGGAATGTCAATACAGCTTTGCTCTGAACCTGCCTCGTTTATACCTACATTCCTGAAAATAGACACTAACCTCGCTAGAAATAAAAGCCAGGCTGTTTACATAAATGCTATGTACTCTAGATGAAGATATATATTGACACCTACATAGAAATGAAACATAACGACAATACACAAATGTTATACGCTGTCAATAACAAACGGTAAAGTTTAATAAAATTGCTACATGCTAAAGGTTACATTCTTCACCCATTTAAACTTCTACAGTGTATAACGACTAAAATATCAAGTACAAATGCTTCGCGAAGCATGTGCGGAACACTCCACTCAGTTCACTTTAGCGCAGTATGGCTTATTCGCAACTCCTACCCCCTTAACATGATACGGCATGTATTGAGCCACTTCCTCTTAATGCGTTGCGGCTCACGTTAGCCCTTACCCACTTGGCAGAATGACGACAATTTAGCCATCATTGATTACTCAACGCACATGACGCCGTGTTCAACAATGATGCGATATTGCGTAATCCCTCCAAACGTGGTAGCAGCTAGCCCTGGATCATGGACTCACTCAATTATATTGGTTTTTCATACACTAACCTGTTTTCACAATCGTTGCTTGCAAAAACCCAGATCAGACTCCTTTAATGGTGTCACTGCAGTCATCTTTTGCGAAGAATTATCAGGACCTTGGTGTTTATTTCGAAGGTAGCAGTAGCATTACACTCTCAAAGCTGTATATCAGCTCCAAGAAAACAAAGCTCTGGCTGCTATTTAAGCATGTCCCCGCGTCTGCTCACAATTTCACCTCAAATCTTCAAGCGTCTCTCATCTAGCACCTGACTCTCCACTTCCCGCACAAAAGAGCGCGCAAAAACACTATGTCAGTGCGTCCTTCTGGTTTGCTTTGCTAAGCACAGTTTTACTGTAGCGTGTGTAAATATTAAATAGCTCAAAGGTGCTACGACTCGGGCCCGTTGCTAATTATTGATGACTCCCAACTACGTAATTTCATGATGAACAAATCCAAGTTTTTGATTATTAATTTGTATATTCAACTAAATTTTTTTTGTTAACATTGAAAGCCGAAGGAACGGGTCTGGCTGTAACTAGTGTTTTAGGTTAAAAAGTGGTTAACTTGTAAAAATTACTGTCATTTAAAATATTTGGTACTGTGGTTCAAGTTCTAGGGCCTCTTAGGGACCTACACAGTGCCGGTTTTACATGGGTGCTATTGGGTGCTGTAGAACCGGGCGGTAAATTTGTCTTGGGCGGCGCGCGCGGCGCCACTCACACTTAATAAAGTTGACACGACGACGAAGTAAGCATATTATCATTTCCGGCTATCTCCTGGCGTCGGGCAGCCATAGCAGGCCGCATATAATAGCATATTATGTTATTAGGAGTAAAAGTGATACTTTGTGTGGCGAGACCGGATGCGTTTGACTAACGAGCGTAAGCGAGTCAGAGAACTCGGGGCGAGGCACACAAAGTCACATAGGTTTGATGAACACGAACGAATCTCTGAGCATTTAAATAATCTGAGAATATATACCGCGCAGTCTTTAACTACTGGGAGAATTGATAAGTAACTTGAAGAAGAAAAGAACTCTGTAAAAGAATATTGTGTTAACGTATTAAAAACGATTGTTAGCATTATAACATTTGCAGCAAAAGAAGAGTTGGTATTTAGGGGCAGTAATGAAAAGATAGGCGAGGATCATAATGGCAATTATTTGAGTGGGATAGAACTTTTGTCAGAATATAACCCTTATTTAGAAAACCATATAAGAAAACTTGCAAATCGTGTAAAGTCCACTGTTTCTTATTTATCCAAAGATATTTATTTATCCAAAAATATACAGAAGTTATTTTAAGTGTAAGACCTAAAGAGAAAATGATAGCAGAGTTACCTTCATTCTTGATAATCTTCAGTCTGAAATTAATCGTAGATCCAAAGTGTACAAAACATGTTCAGATTTGTTCGAATTTTTGTTTAATCTAAAAAGTTAAATGATGTAGATATAGTATTGCATTTACAAAAATTAAAAGATACATACAGATTGTTTGAAATCCGTTTTGAACATAAGAAATTAATGAGTGCGACAAGGAAGACATAATCAAAATGAGTAGCAGAACAAAGATAGAATGTAATCATAGCTATGTATACCTTTAAACTAAAGTTAAGTCAATGAAACAAACACTTCTGTCAAATATTTTATCCGTCATTAAGAGTATAAAGTCATGTTTAAATTAATAATACTATGGTTTACTATTCACATAATTATTTTTAGTTATTTAATGAAGGCGATTAATAATCGAAACTGTTTAAAGCACGAACGAGCAATAGCGAGTGAGTGCCTTTAATAGTTGAGATTATTAATCGCCCATTAACAAACGAGTTGATTACAATAGTTTCTCGTTGACCGTTAAAAAATTTTTTGTTGCGAAAAATTTTGATTAATACAACTAACCTCCATGCAAAATATCATCAAAACGTCCGAATCACAAAAACAGTTAATTAATGAAAAAGAGTGTATTAATCAAAAACAGAGTATTAATAGATCTATTAATCCATCTTTTTTTAAAAACAGTTAATTAATGAAAAAGAGTGTATTCATCAAAAATAGTGTATTTGTGTATTAATGACGTCTAATAATCCATCCATTTTTAGGAAAAATAATTGATTAATATTGAAATTAACAAGCGGTCAACGAAAAAATTATTTAAACCTCACTTTATACTATTAATGGCAAATAAAATATTTGACAGAAGTGTTTGTTTCATTGACTTAATTTTAGTTTAAAAATTTACCTAGCCATGATTACATTCTATCTTTGTCCTGCTACTTCCTTGTCGCACCCATTAATTTCCCATGTTCAAAACGGATTTCCGACAATCTGTATATAAACGACTTAGACGTAAAATCTTCCTGAAGAATCTGTTCACTTAAAAAGTTCTTAAACGAACTAAGTGATGAAGTTAAAGTTGAATCTCCCAAAGATTTAGTGAAATTGCTACATGAAAATAAATTAACATGCGCATTGCTCAATCCTAAATATAAATGTATGCCTTCATATTATTTTTTTTTTCGATAATGGTTACGAATGCTAGTGGGGAGCGTTCATTTTTCATGCTGAAACGGGTTAAACCCATCTTCGAAATTCAATTGTCCAAGAAAATTTAATTATTTAGCCATATTATTAGTACACTAGCAACCAGTGAGACAAATGTCTCATTTAATAACTTTTTTCTCTATCTCTTACGGTTTGGCTGCTGAAACAGCGTCCCGGACGGACGGAAATCACGTGATTTCTCGAAAACCGGAAGAGTGTCACGTGACTGAAATTCGGTTCCTGACCTGACATGACCATTCCAAACATATAACTTTAACTTTTTTCTCTATCTCTTACGGTTTGGCTGCTGAAACAGCGCCCCGGACAGATAAAACAGTGTCCCGGACATACAAGTCTATTAGATAAAGGACTTTAAAAACCGTAGACACTAACCAGCTAATACAAACCTTTTCAAATTTAAAAGTAAGAAAGTGGCTTTTGTAAAACTGAGTAAAACTCCTCTTCTGTATTTTATTACGAATGTGATTGTACTTACATGTGATTATGTCTTAATTTCCAAATTTCTTCCAAATATAATTCCTAATATATTAGTAGTCAAACATGTCAATATATTGCAATATTGGACATTGGCCATGTTGGTGTTTTTCTGTTATTTATTTATTTTGACCTTTTAGTTGATTTTTTATTTTATTTTATTTTTAATTCGCACTCAGCCAACAGCCGTTAGAAAAGAAAGTTAATTAGGGGAAGAATTTTGTTGCGTTTGTATTTTTTATTAGTTTTAAACGTAAAATATTTATTTTTATTTTTACTCAGATCCTAGTATATTAGTGATATTAAGATATTGTAAGAAAAAACACGAATGGCAACACAAAGCTTAAGAATGTTATTTTGCTTTTATTTCGTTTTTCTTGCCCTATTCTTGAAATTTAAAACCAAATATTAGCTTTTTGGTTTGTGTGTGTATTTTCTTATTAGTTTATTTTATTATTTTATTTTTACTTCCTTTTACGATAAAGAAAGTATTGGATTCACCCCAAAAATTCGAAATTGAGTTTTCAACATATCTTTACGTTTTAGAGTCCCCTGAACCCAAAAAACACGTTTTTGTTCATTGGTCTGTCTGTCTGTGTGTCTGTCTGTCTGTCTGTGAGTGAACAGAATATCTCAAAAACGAAAAGAGGTATGGCTTTGAAACTTCATATATAAGTTTTGTGTACTATGTAAATGAGACAGGAAGCTTTTGATGAAAATCGCATAACCGGAAGTAGGTGTTTACTCTTGTGATTTTTCAGTTTTTTTCGATTTTTTCAAAAACGGCCTTAACGATTTTTTCAAACTTTACATTTTCATTGCATTTTTAATGTGTATTGATGTGAGATAGAGGATTTTCCAGTTGAATACTTCTAAAATGGATTTCTTTTGTTTTTTTTTCAATTGTTTTATTAACTCCCATTTTAAATAGAACACCCGGTATATTATTACATTTTTGAATTCAGCTTAACATTTTAGAGAAAATTTGTCTCTTCAACTAATGCTCTATTTTGTACCGTTTTTGTAGAATTTGTAATGTTTGAAGAATTTTCACGAATGCTTAAAAATTAAAAACCAAATTTTTGGCTAATTATAAAATCACTGTAAAAGGAAGTGTGTGCGTCTATGACACCAGATTTTTTACTGATGTATTCTGTATAGTTATCTATAATAAATAATTTCGGTTTTCCGAACCTTTTTTTTAATTAGAATATAGAAATGCAATTTCAGATTGTTTAAATTACTAATTTACAAAAACATAGATAGGGGCGGCGATCACAAGTAGCACCGGGCGCTAAAGTACCATAAACCGGCACTGGACCTACACTATTATAGTAGATACTCAGTAGTGAGAATAAAGACAAAAATTAAATAACGAGTCAGTGATACTATAAAGTAGGGATGGTAAAACCTGTTCCGCTCAAGGATCAAGTGCACCTGATCCGACTCCGACTCCGAACTAGGTGCAAGAAACTAGGTTCAGTTCCGCTTGTGGTCACCGGGATATAGCAGGTCTCGCCAGACGCTGGAGCGGTCGGAGTCGGATCTCTGATGGGCCTGCACCTACAGTCGCATGTTATGACTCATATGTTAATGTAGGGGACGTGATTTTGATTTGAATCTGACGGCTCCGGTCGGAAGTTTTTGCTGGGTCGTCTATTTCAATTGTAAAAGATTTCTTCGATTGCATTAGCAGGGCATCAATAAACTATTACAATTAAATATGTTTATTACAATTTAAAATTATGAAATGTTTTCCGTTTTTTCTATTTATACCTTACAGTAGCCTACATGGTCTATGATTTTGGCACAACACACAAGGCATTGCCATTACGATCCCGTAATTCCGAATCCGAATCTGAAATTCCTTGCGTAGATTATGCAGTTCCTAGTCTGTTACGAACGATTGCGAAGCGCAAACCGCGTCGATCCATTTCCATTCCGATTTCAAATTCGACGTCTTTGCAGTCCGAGAAAGAGGAGCGATCCGATCCGCTTCGTAGGAGCAAGAGTCCGGCATTTCGTTCCACAGTTCCGCCGCTCCGCGCTCCTCAGCGCTGGGCCGGTTTGGCTTTGGTGCAAAACGGTTCGATTCCTTGAAGGAACGACGGATCACTCCTAGGTGCGAAAGTCCGGCATTCCGTTTACAGGTCCGCCGCTCCGCGCGCTGGCGACGTTCGGTTTAGTTGCACAGAGGTTTGATTCATTGAAGGAACGTCGGATCAGGCGACCTACTCTTTAAGGAACGCCGAACCAGGTGCACCTACTCCGGCAAACGAACTAGGTTCAAAAGAGTAGGTCCGGGAATTGACAACCATCCCTACTATAAAGTTCATTTTGGCATCCAACAAAATTCGTGCTGTTGATCGTTGTCAAATTATTGCCAAGAGATTATTTAATTCAACAATAGGCAACCAACGCTACGCAGTAATAGGAAATAAGACTAACTAATAAATCAATCAAACATGGGAACATCCGGGTCAATTGAGGAAATGCAAAGGAAGATATGGGAGTAATTAAATGAACTAAATTAAAGTATAAAGCAAAGTGTAAAAATCACTGAAAACAACAACATAGAAATAAAACAATTACAAATAACAATAAAATATCACAAAGAGGTTGTCATAAACAGGAAGAAAAAACTAGTAAGTACCAAAACAGATTGAGAGTCAAGGTTGACAGTCTTAAAAAAGAAATCAAAAAGCGAAACCTACAATGCTACGGCATTGAAGGGTAAAAAAATAAACATCAATTTACAAATTAATACTGAAGTTCAGAGAGGATAAGAATAGGAATTTTTAAGAGAGAACAAAGAAGACTCGTCTTAGTTGCATTTACCAACTGGAATAAAAAATTAGAGTAATATAATTGTGAGAAAGGTGATCATCACATACTAAGTTGACGTTGTTTCTCACTGGAAAAAGTAAACCACCACACTTAGGAAAACTACTATAAAAAACTATTAAAACTAAAACAAATAATGGAAAATGGAATAACGGTTACCTAATCAAGAAAAAGGTCAATGAATTATGATGAATATGAAGCAAAGACAAAAAAGAACTGAAAATAGTAAAATAAAATGCTTTGAAAAATAAAAAAGACAAAAAAAAAATAATTAGAATAGCAACATCAAATAGACAAACTTTATTAACATCAGGTACATAAAATGAAGTAACAAATAAAATGGAAAAATATGAAGTAGATATTACAAGGCTACAAGAGACAAGTTGGCAGGGAAAGGGAGAAGTGAATAAAAAAAGGTATGTCATGTTTTATTCGGGAAATAAATAAGGAATGGGAAAACATTAAACATGCAATAGAGCGAGTGGCGGAAAAGATGGTGGGACATAAACAACATACGAATAAGATAGAATGGTACAATACAGACTGTGAAGAAGTAGTCATGGAAAAGAGAAAGGCCAGATTAAAATGGTTGGAGATAAATTCAGAGGAAGATAGAGAAGAATATATAAGATAAAAAGAAAGTTAGAAAAACATGTACATAAAAAAAGAAAGAGTTGGTCAACCAACACTTAGATGAGATAGAACAGTATAGCAGAAATAATAAATTAAAAGAAATGTATAATAAAATTATGAGACAAAAAGAAAAAATTCGGTAGAGAAGAAAAGAATGAAATATGGAAAACACATTTCTCCAAACTGCTAATGAGGAACAGACAATTGCATTGAATTGACAAATCAAAATAATTACCAAGGTACCAAATGAGCCATCAAATAGGGAAGAATTTAAACATGCAGGGATGTGATTCAGTAAATGGTGAACATATAAAATTTTCAGGAAATTAACGGAACGGTTGTAGAGCTCTTCCCAAATCTCATGGGCTCTAGCGCATAATCCATAGATCATTCTAAAAACTTGGTTACGTCAGCTTTTTCAACCTAACTTCACTGTTCTGTTGTGTTCGTGGTTGTTTGCACGTGGTTTGTAGAATTTTTTTTTGAGTTTTTGCCTAGAGTTTAACGATCAGTCTTGTTCAAGATTAAATTGTGTATTTTGTTAGTGAAACTAATAAGTACAGTATGATGACCTTTTGTATAGCTTTCCCTCTTGTTCATTTGCGCATCTCACGGCCCATGAGATTTGGCAAGAGCTCTACAGACTAATTCATAAAATTTAGATAGTGGAGAAATTATCGTAAGAATGGGAATGTGACGTAATAGTACTAGTACCGAAAATCCAACAAACTACAGGGCAATTACTCTACTTAATGTCAGCTACAAAATACTTGCAGCTAAAATACAAAAGCGACTAACAGAATATGCAGAAAATACCATCAACGATTATTAAAATGCTTTTCTGATAAGGTTAAAAAGGAAATGCTGCTACATGACATGGAACAACTAAATTTCTGTCCAAAATTAAACACTTAACAAGAATGACTCTCATGAAAACAACAAGGATAAAAACCACAGGAGACAAAATATGTCTGTCTAAACACCTATTATTTTTCTTAAGACTAGTGCCAAGTTAGGACTAATACTAATACTAAGACTAGGGCTAAGAAAGCTATATAAACCAGCCTTAACTCTATCTGGAATTACCTTGCGGGTCTAAATATGGAGTGCCGATTCTTTTTGTGTTTGTTCAAAACCTGAAAAAATATTTTTTTTTATTACTGAAAATTGAAGCCGGTGAAGAGCAGTGAAAAGCCGGGAAGCACAGTTGGAAAAGCGCTACACTTGTAATAAGCAAGTCCTCGGTTCAAATCCCGCAGGGGCTGAAATTTTTCCGCAACTTTGGTAATTGGAATCTGGCTTGGTGAGACCATGTAAGGACATTTTTACGGCTAATTTAGCATTATTTTTTCAGTTTCGAATTACGATTCCGCATGTATTTGGGCATCTCGAGTCATTCGCTTGCAGCCAACGGTTTTAAACGCCCTCATTTTGTGTATCAATGTTTCGGTCTATTGGCGCATGTGGATTTATCGACTCGTCTGCGAGGTGCAGTTCTGTAGATTTCATAGCGAGAATTTAAGAGATAGATGCCAGGTGTCTGAGACAACGAGTAGGAGTTCTAGTCCCCACAACGTTTTTGATGCGAGTTGGCTTTGTGTGCATTTTTCGAGACAGAATCGATCCGGCGTCGCAAGAAGCAACAGGTTGTTGAGAGCTGTTTTTCGGCCTCGCGTGTCAAAGGGCCACGCGAGGTGTTGCGTTTGTGCAATGTGTGCTAATTAACGCTTAACAATTTGTGCCCTTTTTGTGGTTGTGTTCCGCATGTTTTAATCTCGTTATTCGAACCTCTGTCGTTGTGACACATGTTTTGTGTTCCGCCTTTATGGGCTTGTTGAACTGCACTTGGTAGCAGGTGAACTGGGTGCTGTTGTCGTTTAACGTAGGCCTTTGAGTTTTTGTTTACCGTGGGGCGGCAACCCCTATAATACGTCGTTTGGATGGACTCTCCGTGAAAACTCATTAGCAGCTTATCAAGTTTCGCAAAGCCATCGCTGTGTCATTCTGCCAATTTTCATGCGGGCTTCGAATTTCGCTCTTGTGAGGGTTATCCCATGTATTTTACAGCTGTAAAAGGAGTTTGGCCAGCTGTTCAAGTGAGTTCTTTGAAAGGTAGGTTTGTGGTGTTGTGCTTGGCTCGCTGACCAAGACGCTGCCAAGGTTATAGTTGAAAAGGAAACGCATTATGCTTCCACTTTTCCTCAGTGGGTTCACGTATGTATTCTTCTCTTGTAGGAAATGTGGTGGCGTCTTATCATATTAGATCTGCTTTCCGTGTATTAGGTCGTTGCTCAGGGTTATCTCATGTTGGACCACTCTTCGCTCCACTGAGTTTAGTCGGAAACTCTTTTGTAACGAGTTGGGGCAGTGCTCCTATGTAGTACATTCCCGATTTTGTGAGTTAGGTTACGCACTAGTCGTTTAGCTTTGTTTGACTTGATGTAAATATTGAGTGGTACCGTTACAAACTGGCGTATTGTCGTAATTATTGTTTTAGCCTGTTACCAACTGGCAGTCCATCGGGGTGCCATGTTTGGTTTGTCGTAGTTATCGTTTTATCCCGTTACAACCATTCACAGTTGGACACCAAATTAACTGTACTCTACTCAGAACCACAGACCTAAGAGATAGAGTAACAAGGTCAACACATCAACAAGACACACAACTCACACAATGGTTGCTGCGCAAGCACCAAAGGCGCGCTCCAACTCTGTATCCCGAATTCGGGGGAAGTTGATCATTGTACCGCCAGATGCCAGCGCATAAAGCACTAGCTTCTACACCGCAAGATAAAATGAGGTTACCGACAATACAATACTGAAAATTGATAAATTTTATGCATACATCGCATTTACAAGCTGAATTTTGAATATTTCTCAATGATTCACAAACTAGTGGAAAGCTTATTCTTTCTGGATTCAGGTGATGTCAAATTAATTTCAAAATTATTTTTAAGACATGCTACAAAAATTGTTTAAACAAAGTGTACCGGGAATTCGTGGTATAAATTTCAGCATCGACATATTTTGAAAACTATTGCACATCATATAAATAAAGGAGAACGATCCAAATGTGTGTGTCCGTCACGACAATTGCAGACGCAATGTCCCCCATTTGCGTTTGCAATCATTTCGCCGTCGCCTCGATTTCGTGACCGAGGCGGAGCCCCGAAGGCCCATTTGAAGAGGGGCGAAGTTCCGAGCGCCCCTTGGAGAAGGGCAGAGCCCCGAGGGCCCCCTTAGAAAGGGGCGGAGCCCCGTGGGCCCCTTTGAGAGGGGCGGAGCCCCGAGGGCCTTTTGAAGAAGACCCCCTTAGAGAGGGGCGGCGCCCCCTTGGAGGGGGCGGATTCCCGAGGGCCCCCTTAAAGAGGGACGGAGCCCCGTAAGCCCGAGAGGCGGATCCTCAAGGGCCCCTTACAGAGGGGCGAAGCACCGAGGGCCCCCTTGGAGAGGGGCAAAGCCCCGATGGCTCCTTTGAGAGGGGCAGAGCTCCAAAGGCCCTCTTGGAGAGGGGCCGAGCCCCGGGGGCCCCCTCGGAGAGGGGAGGATCCCCGGGGGCCCCCTTAGAAAGGGGCGGAGCCCCGACGGCCCTCTTGGTGAGGGGAGGAGCCCTCCGAGCCCCCTTGAAGAGGGGCGAAGCCCCGTGAGCCCCCTTGAGAGGGGCGGAGCCCGGATGAACCCTTGGAGAGGGACGGAGCCCCAAGGGCTCCCTTGGAGAGGGGCAGAGCCCCGTAAGCCCCCTTGGAAAGGGGCGGATCCCCGAGGGCCCCATTAGAGAGGGACGGAACTTCGTGAGCCCCCTTGGAGAGGGGCGAATCCCCGAGGGCCCCATTTTAAGCAATTATTCTCTCTTGAAATGATAACAGATCTCCTTTAGACTTGCACGAATGTGTATCTACAAATAACTCTTGTTTTATCAAAAAACTGTTTTAAAACGGTGATACTAAAACGTCTGTTACTGAAATATGACTACAAATACCTGTGTAAACTGCAGGAGTCGTCTGTACCGCATTCACTCCATTTGTTACACTGTGACAGGATTTGCATGTGCATATTTTAACGGTGTCATCAGTGACATTTAGTAACAAAATATTACTAAAGTCAAAATTATTGCTACTTCAGATAATTTATAAAATGTCAATGTCTCATTTTGACATTAGTAACTTTTTTGCAACTAAATATGCATACACTGCTAAAAATATTCAATAGGACATTGAAACGACTCTTAATGGCGGATTTTAAAACAACCAATCAGAAACAGGACCAAAATTGACCACACTGTCGTTAATATAGACGCTGTACTGTGTAGCTGTTAACACGTTAGTTCGTGGTGTGTATTTATGTGATATTTCTGTGGTGTATTTCGTGTGATATGCTGTCATCCATGTTGTCTCGAGATGCCAACCATTGTTCCTTTTTCGCCTGTTGGCATGAAACCGGTGACACCAATAACTCGGTAGAAGCCATGAGATTAAGAATCGAAAAATCGATGTAAGGTCGAGAATCGAACTGATCTAGAAAATTGGCGAAACTGGCGAAATGTTTAGCAGAGGTTTTTTAAATTTGGCATCTCGAGGCACATACGATGACGTGCTGATCGTATAGGACTTTTTTGACGTGTTTTTTTTTAGATCATGTTGACAATTAGTAGTGCGATGGCTCCTCTTGGAGGCTTTCAACGGTTAGGTAAAATCAGTGAGCTTCCACCTCACCACGTGAACGTTCCTCTTGGTTTAGAGGACGGGTATTTCCCTATTTCTTCCACCACAAAAGAACCCTCTGCTTTCTGTCATGCGAAATGTTGTGTTTTCTAAGATTGTGTAACAAGTGTGTAACAGAAAGGAATGGCCCTACGTAATAGGCCTAAAAAATAGAATAGGATAGATCGCGCAATAGCGCGCGCAGCCCCGTTTATATATGTATACTTTTCTGGTATAAAATGTGTAGAATTTAATTTCCGCTGCATGATTTGTTTGATACACGCATAGCTTGGCGAAGCTGCTGGGCGGCTTGAAAGTTCAATCCATGCCAGGCACGAAAAACTTAAAGCGGCAAACAATCCCCACTGGGATATGTCCAAAATGAATGAATAAACATTTAAAGCCAACTTAACTTTGGAATGTTGGTTATATCAGCAGCCATTGTGTAGATGAATAAAATACATCAATACATATATTTTGATTCTCTAGAGATTCTTTTTTTTCTTAATAGTTTTTGAGCATCAGCTACTGAAGAAGATTCTTTAGAGAATCGAAATACAGTAGACACCGCTTAATGTGATCACAAAATCGGAAATTAACAAAAATGCAATCATATTTAATAAAAAACGAACTCTTATATAATAATTTTTTTTATAAAAACCAAGTGACTACATTGTACTTACATAGAAAACGAAAGTTTAAACAGCTGCATTTTCGATTTCTAACCTCTTTTTTTTAAATTTTGCACAATAATGGTTGCGAAATTTTTAATTGACCGGCGTCATTTCTTTGGCCATTTTCGGGCAGTTTATCGTATTTAACTAAAATGTCCAATTTTTCCCTAAGGGATAGATCTTTGCAGTTGGACATTATTATTTCCTAACACGCGCGAGGGAACAGATGGCCACTGACTGGTGCAAATTGTAAATTGCAATTAACCTTAATCGCTTTTTCATTAAAATGACAAGATGCTGAACTGAGAAACCTGATACATATCAATTGCTTTTTGCTGATTTCAGCGAGTATGACGTAGGGTTTGTTACTGTTAGTAAAGAAAACAAGTGCGAATAGATATCTGACCAGGAAACACCCACACAGATATGCAGTGGGTTAAGAATTTTAAAAATACATACACATAGGCTACCTACTAAAAACATTTAACCGAATTCTTGATCACAATATCCGATGCATTTTACATGCATTGGTGTACAGTCGGTCCATACATTGTGATTTGGATAACAATAGCCAAATGATAACATTAACCGTGATTACAATATGCGGCATTTACTGTATATGTAAAATTGATGTATTTCATTTACCCACAAAATGGCTGCTGATAAAACTAACATTTCAAAGTCAAATAAATCATCCAGCTGTGAATAAACGATATTAAATTTAAAATTAATGAATTCATTACCAACCACTTACGTAAAATATTTAGAGATAATTTAATTCCTCTACAATTTTCAATATATTTTCACCTATTACTAGGGTGACCACCTGTCAGGGTTTCACCCGGAGTCTCAGGATTTTAACACTAAATCTCCGGACTCCGGGTTTTGTTATAATCTCTCCGGGTTATGCTGATTTTGTAATAATGTCTAACATTGACATCAATGTAAGTCGGCTATATTAATAAAAATAAAATTGATCCACTACATAAAGTTTAGTTTGAATTTTATTGCCTTTCTCTAGCTAATTAAAAATATGATTATGTAATTATGCTTCACTGTAATAAAGGTATGTTGCTCTTTCTATATTCTATCCATTTGCAACTTATTAAAGCTTTTGCGCCGGCTAGCAATTTGAAACTCCCATCTGCAGGGTTGGATTCTTACACTGTTGATGGATTTAACCATTGTATGGCAAATTCTCGATTCTGACGAATGACAGATAACCTTAAAATATTTAACCTCAAACAAAGCTGTTCGAAACATAGAAAATTCAGCCTACGTTGACAAAAGATTAACCAACAATCAATCACTTCATCTTATGTAAATTACAACAATGCTTTTATAATAATCAAGTTTGGCTAACCTAGAATTGGTTTTTCAAGTGCAAAAGGACGTCAACTCGCATTTGTTCTTTCTTCAGAGAATGCCGATCTCGTTTCCGGTTTCCGCAAAGGACGAACAGCTTGTATTTGCATCCTGCAAAGCTCTCTGCTGCTGCTACCTGCTTATAGACCACGAATAAGGCCTCCTCTAGGTGCTGATTTTTGCTGTCTGCTTCTCACAGCTCCCAATCTTGAAGAATCTCGGCTCTAAAAGACGAACTCGCACAGGCTATGATTGGAAAGGACGCCAAGCTCGTATATGCTTCCTGGCAATATTTCAGCTACTGCTACCTGCTTCTGGATCACGAATACAGCCTCTTCTAGGTGCTGCATTTTGCTTTCTCATTCCCGCAGCTTCAAAACTTGTAGAATCTCCAAAAACGATATCGCACAAGCTCCAGGTCCAATTTATTCTGGAACTGCACTACGGAATACTGCCAATTTAACCACAGCTGGCTTCCGCACACAGGCAAATAAATAAAACGCACAACTGAGCATAAAATATTTACTCTTATAAACAAAATTTATCAAAATCGGCAAGCGAAACAACACACAAGCTTTTGGCTTGGCTTCCCCAATATAAAAAATCTGGTGTGATACACTCACACAACTTCCTTTTACAGTGATCTTATAATTAGTCAAAAATTTCATTTTTAATTTTTAACCATTTGTTAAAAATTTTCAAAAATTACAAATTCTACAAAAACGGTACAAAATCGAGTGTTAGTTGAAGAGACAAATTTTCTCTAGAATTTTAAGGTGAATTCAAAAATGTAATAATATACCGGGTGTTTTATTTAAAATAGGAGTTAATAAAAAAAATAGAAAAAAAAACAAAAGAAACCCACTTTAGAAGTATTCAACTGGAAAATCACCTATCTCACATCAATACACATTAAAAATTTAAGAAAAATGTAAAGTTTAAAAAAAATCGTTAGAGCCGTTTTTGAAAAAATCGAAAAAAACTGAAAAATCACAAGAGTAAACACCTACTTCCGGTTATGCGATTTTCTTCAAAAGCTTGCTGTCTCATCTACATAGTACACAAAACTTATATATGAAGTTTCAATGCCATACCTCTTTTCGTTTTTGAGATATTCTGTTCACAGACACACAGACACACAGACAGACAGACAGACAGACAGACAGACAGACAGACAGACCAATGAAAAAAAATATGTTTTTTGGGATCAGGGGACTCTAAAACGTGAAGATCTGTTGAAAACTCAATTTCGAATTTTTGGGGTGAATCCAATACTTCCTTTATAGTAGTAAAAGGAAGTAAAAATACAAACGACTTCCTTAGGTTACCATAGCAACATGATTTACAATTGTTTATCTGTAAGTGTACATTCTCTGATATTAATTTTTAATTGTATTTGTAAATGTCATTCAGGAAACTATAACCTCACAATTGGTCGTATTTTTCACTTTTAGTTAATAAACACTTATTAACACACCACCAGCAATTTCTTGTAATCTTCAGTAATTCTCAGGTTGCTTCTTGTATGCTTTTTGCCTAATCTGTGCCTTTTTGCACTGTTTTATAATCCCTTTAGCTGCCTCATTGATTGTTGGCACTTCAATATGAATGCAAACCGTCTGTGTTGATGTTTTGTTTTGAATACATAGTAGAAACAATGCCTGTTCAGTACGACGTACGATATGGACACGTATTTCAGTTATACCTTGCATTATATATGCTAACCATTAATAGAAATGAATAAAAACATGGTTTTTATTTGCTTTCTTTTGGTTTTCTATAAATATTCTGCATTTATCGTTGCAGAAAACCCTTTTTTACTTATGAAGGATCTCAGGGTTTGTATAAATTGAAAAGTGGTCACCCTACCTATTACATAAGTGAGTGTATCATCTGCAAACATTTGATATATTAGAACTATATGATTATATGTATAGCAGCTAAAGTGTTATTCACAAATATAACAAATAATATAGGTCCCAACACAGACCCCTAGGGTGCTCTATGCGGAACATACTGACATTCTCATAATATATTATTAAATCTGGTTATTTGTTTTTTCCCTAAAACTACTCCATTCCATTAGATTTTTTCCAACTAGGGTTTCCAGTTCCGGGATCCGGTCTCGGACCTTCCCACACCGGCGTCCGGTGTATTACTTATGCCTCATGTACATTCTGCATTATTTGCGTTTTGAATAGGCAGGAGAGGTAGTATTTTCGGTAGGTTAGAATTAAACTTGTGTGTTGTTTCAGCCACAATTACGAGTGTTCTTTTATTTATGTATTTGTTTGTTTCTTTTTGTTGGGATTTAGATATATTTTACGTGTAGTAGTGTGCATATGTAATAACAGTAAAGTAACTAAATTTGTAAACTTTTAAAATTCTGTGTGAAGAAGCTGAATAATTTATATTTTTAGGTTTTCAAGGTGTTCGTTATTTGTCTGCTAAAGTGTTAAAATTAGAATAAATTCTGATTCCTAATCTACCTTTATTCTACATAAAAAAAAATAACAATTTAAAGTTGATACGGCAACACTTGTATGTATCGAAATTGGCGAAATGTAAAGTTGGTCCCAACAAAATTATCATAACCAGAGGCGGCTCGACGAAAGGATTACACGAACACTTTGCAGTTCACGCAAAAGCAAAAAATGAAGAGCGACAGACATTTTTAGTACCAGAAGAAAGTAATGAAGTTGTAGCCAAGCAGAAATACTTTATTTAACTTAAAACACTTATTTTTCTTTGGAATTCGCTTTTGGAAATTTCACCTGAATACTATTTCCCTTTCGGGATCTTCGGGACTAGTTTTTAGTTCGTAAGTCGTGAAAACGTCCCGGGACTTAGAAACACTAGTAACAACTAATAATCACTTGTTTCAAAAGCTCTCTGAAGGTCCAAGGATACCACCAGTGCTTTCTTCCAATTAACTAAACTATCTGAATGGCTTGAATTTTTTTCTGAAGCCGACTTTTAAAATTTGGTTAAAGCGTTGTCTTCAATCAAGTCTTAAGGTTTCTTTCTTTACAGGAAGCTTTAAAAATTTTTCATGTTATGGTGACATATTAATCGGATGAAACCCTTCTACTTCGACTGTGTTAACAACCTTCTCAATAGGAATTATTGTTGAAATTTTGCAGCTATCTGGAACTCTCCCGTTGGTCTAAAGACGCATTAAGTACACCTAGCAGATTGCTTCAAATGAGCATTTAAGAAATTTATTTGTAGCTGATTCACCATGAACAAGAGAATATACCATTAGTTTGGATATTGATTTTAACACTGTCTACAATAGTTTTTGTCGTCTAAGAAATATTTATTTAACATTATTTCCTTTAATGTCTTAAAATTTATTTTTTTTATCATTTTTAACATCAATTTTCTCAGTGTAAAATCTGGATTTTACTCTTCTAATTGATTTATATTCTATTACTGGTGAATATTTGTTCAAAATTTGTTGTATTTGGTGGACAATGGTGTCCTGTTCTAAAGAAAAGTTATAAGAAACTTCTTTAAACTTTTTCAAGTTCTTCCTTTTTATGTGCTTAATTGTACTTTTAACATAGGGGCAACACGAGACTTCTTGGCAGTTTTTAACAAAACAATTCTAGCATTTTTTAGTAATTCATTCTGTTAACAAAATAAATAAATGATGTCACACACAACAAAAATTTTAAAACCATTGCAGCCACCGGATGCTCACTCCAAGTCTTCAAGTCGCCCTTCAAGGAGCGCCTGAAGGCCTATGCGAACCGCCTTCAATGGGCAGACGGCTCCTCCAGTGACCTCATCGCATACCTTCATCTATACAAGGTAAAAACTCCGACATGTCGAATTGAAAACAAACAACTGTCGTTTTAGGTTTGGCAAAGGCAAAAGCGAACGAATAGGGACCAGAGGGTGGAGCTGGATTGGTGCAGGAAGAACTTTGTTAGCCCCAGATCCCTGAAAGAATGGTACATCCTCGTCAAAGAGATCAAAGAACGCCTGGAAAGGATGCACATTAGGCAGTCCGAGGGGCCTGGGCACGTCGTTCTCAGCCAAATGGAAATCCCGACTGTGATTAAAGTTGTCATATGTGGGGCTTTCTACCCGAACTACTTCAAGCGGTCGTCAGATGGGGGACAGGTTGACGAAAGAGAAGCCGTGCGGACGCTCGGAGGTCGTGATCCGTGCAACACCGTTTATTTTACGGGTTTTGACCCGTCGCAGCCTGGACCGGTTTATGCGAAGTCTATTAAGAAACTTCTGGCTGATTGTGCTACCCACATGCAGGTGTCTTTCGATTGTAGCAGGTAATTTTTGTTTTAAACGTGGCAATTAAGATTTTCTACAGCTGCATTTTAGCAAAGTGTACGTGCAGTTTATGAGCCCAAATTACATTAATTCCGTGAAGGTGGACGGGCAGGAGTTCATCACAGGAATGCCTGGTAAAATTAGGATGGAGGTGTATCGTGCAGTGCGATTGCGGCAGCTGCGGATTCCCAATAAAGTAGCTTTAATGAAGTGAGTATTGGATGGTCTTTGATTAGCGTGATTAAACTTCTTTTGTCGTACAGACCCGAACAGGCCTGGAATCTGGCAAAATCGCAGAGCACTGATGATGAAGCTTCAAATCACCTATTACCTATCGTCAAGAAATTTTTTGCTGATGCTGAAAATCGTTTGGTTGCAGCAGAGCCTTCTGTTATACCTACGCTTGACATACAATTTGTTCTGATTTCCATTAGTGAGGTTGGTTAACTTTTCAAGTAATTTTTTATTTACAAACTATTGAGTCTATTTTATAAATTGCTTTGGTAGATCTGTTTTAAATTTAAGTTGGTCTTCAAGTTGTCAAGCGTCATTTAGAAATTCCATTGCAGATAATCGACGCCGGTCACTTTTGGGCCCATAATATGGCAGAAAATACCAGAATAACACTCTGCGAAATGGATCGACTACTTAACACCACAAAGCTTGAACCGGCCACTCCATCCAGTGTTACTGTGGGAAGCTTGTATGCAGCAATGTACCAGGAAGATAAGAAGTTTTACCGCTGTAAAGTTCTTTCGCTGAGCCCCACTGGCAGATTGCAATCTGTCGTCGTTCAGGTTTGTCTTTCAATACGAGTTTAAACATACTACAAAAGATTAATATTGTAGATAATATACATTGATTATGGAAATGCAGCTATTGTCAGCATAGACCAGCTGTATAAACTGCCACTGGCAGAAGTGTTTTCAAAGCCGCCCCAAGCCATGGAGTGCTTCTTGAGCGAAATCCAGCCTTCGGTTGTGCTGAATCCAAGGGCCCTGTGGGAAGAAAGAGCAAACGCTGTGTTCGACCAGCAAACGCGAGACAAAATTCTGTGTGGCAAGGTAAGTTTGCAAGCAATGAAATTATTATTACTTATGTACTTACTTAAAATCATTTCTTAGTTACTGCCTAAGAAGTTGGTTCAATTAGTGAACTTTCTATAGGTTTTTTCGTTGTGAGTCCAGAACTTTTTTGGTTCCCGTGCCACCTACCGTCTCCCACGCTATCCTTGGCAGCTTCTCTTCCCATTCTCCATATAGGATGCAGTCGCCTGAGTTGTTGTTTTTTTATTATATCACTTACTGGCTTCACTTCGAGAGCCATTCAAACCTTTTTTCTTGTTTTTCTTAGTATGCTCCTGAGGAACCGCATTTTACTAGCTTGGAAGTCGACTCTTGTTTATTTGAGAAAGACCAAGATTCGCATTCATATGTTGGTGTCAGAATGAATGTTACTCTGTATATTATTTTTTGCTTGATTATTTTCTTAGCTAAGGCATAGTAAAATCTGTTTCCAGCTTTTAATCTTTCGTCAAGCTTGCTCGTTTATCATGCATCTGAGGTATTTAAAAATTGCTAACCTGTTCTGTAAGCACATTTTCGATTTGTATGAAAATGTTTTGACGTTTTGTTGCCACTGGCAGTGCCTTTGTTTTATTAGTATTAATTTGCATATTAAAATCTGTTGTAACTTTATTAATGGTTTCCAAATTGCGTTGTATATCATGCTCTGATTTTGCTAAAAGATCCTTTCATCTGCATAGGCCTACAACGTTGTGTGTATTAGTTTTAGTTTCTTGTATCCCCACTGCTATTTTCTGATGTTGTTATCACACTTTATTATATCATCTAGTACAATATTAAACAGGTATGGACTTAGAGTACCCCCCTTGTCTTACTCTCATTGTTTTAAATTCTTCGGATATCAAATTTCTGCAACACTTATGTATGCTCTCTATAGGTAATACTAAATTTTTATCAGCTTTACTTCTTAAAGTTTCCCGAAATTTGTCTCTGTACTCTGTCAAATGCAGAAACGACTTTTTAAAAACATTTATTTTGTTTCACAATTAAAATATAACATTGAAGTTTCAGCTAGCTCGGCTATACAATATCTTACTTCTAACACAAAGAGCTGCAACAGAACTAAAGATAAAATGCTAAAACAATGCTAAAACACTTACCTCTAAGGATGCACAAAGCAAGAAGATGCAACGTGCATTAAGGTTACAAAGTAAGCAATTAATACAATGGGACAATGGAGCTGTTATAATATAACTAGCAGTTGTTGTTTCATACTCTTACTTAAGGAGGTTGGGGCGTTACGTACTTGACGAATAGAAAATCGTAAAAAAAAATATATACTGTAGAAAAGTGCATTTAAAAACTCCCCTATAAATTTGAAGAAAATTGTCTCGTCAGAATAGGAGAAAATAAATCGTAAAATCCTGTAAAAATACATGGGCTCTTATGGACGGAAACTTCGGGATGGTTAAAAAAAAAAAGTAAACGAAGAAATGTTGAAACACTTTGCACAACCAAATGCACTATTCTCCGAAGACTCTGGTAATATTTGAACTCGATTCACTCGCTGCATTTGTTGCATTAGTAAAAAATATATCGTTGTGCACTAAAAATGGCTCCGATCGGCCTGCTTGTCACTTTTATGTGGCAACGCTGCGAAGTCTGAGCTTTCTCAGCGCTTCATGCGCAAGCGCCGTAATTCGGCGCGAGTTTTCATAATTCAAATGAATCAGATACTCATTACAGTTACACGGAGAAAAAATGTATGCTAAATTTTAGTATATTTCTTATGAAAATGAATATATTTGTAAATCCTGAGAATTTTTGGTAGACATATGTTAATTTTTTACATACAAAATATGAAGGAGTTACAGAAGCATTCAAAAACTTCATATTTTGTATGTAAAAAATTAACATATTTATACTAAACATTCTCAAGATTTACAAAGAGATTCATTTTCGTAAGAAATATGCTACAATAATAATAATAATAATAATAATAATAATAATTTTATTGAGCATTTTTACAGTGGATCATACAAGCAATTCCACTGCACTCAACACACAGAAGACTGCATAAGTGCAATAAGCACTTGTCCGCAATCTGGAGATTGTACATTATAAGTGACTAGTCTAGGTTAAGTGCTGGCACTGCATGGATTGACCGACGTTACTAGCTTATCAGGAGAGCCAACAGTTCCCTCGGGATGTTTTTCACCGCCTCCTGAATTTTCTTTTTGCACGAATAGGACGCTGGGCCCGCCAGTAGTGATTGTCGTAGTTCGGGCGTTAAGGAATTTGCAACTTTTGCGGCGCAATACGTGAAGCGCCTGCGACCAATATTTTGAATATATTTTTTCTCAGTGTTTTATGCAATATAATACCCTGAGGAAAATACATTATTTTGAATAAATAAGTAATGTTTACGTGAACTATGACATTTGGAATGTTATGTTTACAGTATTCACAATAAATTTTGGAAAATTTTGACAAAAATGTTAAAAATTAACGGGATTAAATTGTAAATAAAAAACCAGTTGGAGATGAATCCTCGACATATGCATGTACTGCATCATAAGTACATGTGAAATTACGTAAACAGTACTCTTAAATAAAAAGAACGATAAAATGTGTTGTTAAATTATATTTTTAACATGTACATAATTAAGAACTCTGTTTTAAAAAAGTACCAACTGCTTCAATAATTTTTTTGTTTTTGGTAACTCGAGGCTTTCCATCAACAAGATCTGTAAATAGTGCGTTTATCCCAGTATTCCCGTTTTCAGCATGTGTAGCAACGATTTTTTCATAATTAATCCCCATTAAAGCAACTTTTTTCATCATGCCTTTTGATAACACTGTATCCAATGGAGCCAATGTCTTCAATGTATCACGCGCGTTACTTTCGGCGATTTGATTCTGGATAATTGACTGCAAGCTTTTCACGCGTGATAAAAGCAGATCATCTGAAATTTGGTGATGTTTTATCAATTGTTGCAAAATTTGAACATCTCTTATTGCATCGTGAGCACCCTCGACATGAGGTGCAACTTCGTCGGCAAGATATGTTAATGAACAATTGTTTTTACGATTTAAAAGCTCTCTGAAAACGGACAGTGTATCAACAAAACCACTAACAACTTTACCAAAATCGTGCAAAAGCTGAGTTTGTTTTAAAGCAAAAATAATTCGCGAACTATCGAATGAAGCGTTATGGGCTACCAAAACACATTTGCCTCCAATGGATGATAGGAAATTGATTGCCGCTTTTAAACCATCGCAAAGAGGTACTGAATCTACTCTTTGATTATGAAACAACAATTCCCCTGCTATGAATGTAAGATTATTAACTTTAGAAGCTGCTTCAGTTATTTGTTTCGTTGGCGTTATGTATACTCCCAAAAAGTTATCATGAAATCGCAATCCAATTTGCAAAATATCTGCACCAAGGCCAAAACCGCTTGTTTCCAGATCAAAATATACAAGTTTAGTTACGGAACAGTCATCATTGCTATGGAGCTCATTTTCATTATTATGTAATGTATTTGAGTCGCTACTTAAAATGTTATTGTTCATGAACTCCATGTTCGACTCATACATAGCACCCTCCTTCGTTTCTTTTTTGTTTCACAACCCCGACCTATTTTTTTTAAGAATATTCCGACGGCTTTTGAAGATTTTAGTTTTTGATTTTTGTGAGCGTCGTGCAGCAGTTTGATTGAGACGCGAGATGTATTTTGCGGTATGTTTAGCAGTGGGCGATAAGTTTAAAATCGATGTCGTTTTTCCAACGTACTCCACTCCGATGTTCTTATTCGCAACAGTTGCAGCCCATCGAACATGGAAGCTTTGCTGAGGCTGTAGCAGCGAGATTTCGGGGCTTTACTGGCCATCGATGAGTTCAAACTCTCGTTGGCTTGACTCGAAGATCCATTGACAATTTTTGAAACAATGCACTTAAATCGTCAAATAATTTTGGACTCTTCAAACCTCCAGGAACTCTTTTGTGTTCGTAATTCTCGTCTTCGGAAAAACTGCACCAATCTCCGCACGTAGAATGGTCGTTAAACGCGTGACGTGGAATTTGCAATAAAATGTCGGCAATTTTCGAGGTGTTCCCAACGTTTTGTTTCAGATAAGATAAGATAAGATAAGATAAGATATTTTATTGGTGTCAATTACAAAAAAACTGCTTACACAAGTCAACAAAGAAGGTTACAATAAATATTACAATAATAGATTATGTACATGATCAGTTTCATAAAAAATCTGGTGTGATACACGCACACAACTTCCTTTTACACTGATCTTATAACAAGCGAAAAATTTTATTTTAAATTTTTAAGCATTTGTCAATTTCTTTCAAAAATTACAAATTCTACAAAAACGGTACAAAATAGAGCGTTAGGTAAAGAGACAAATTTTCTCTAGAACTTAAGCTGAATTCAAAAATGTAGTAATATACCGGGTGTTCTATTTTAAAATAGGAGTTAATAAAGAAAATAGAAAAAAAAAAGAAACCCGTTTTAGAAGTATTGAACTGGAAATAACCTATCTCACTTCAATACACATTAAAAATTGTGAAGTTTGAAAAAAATCGTTAGTCGTTTTTGAAAATTTAAAAAAAACTGAAAAATCACAAGAGTAAACATCTACTTCCGGTTATGCGATTTTCTTCAAAAGCTTGCTGTCGCATCTGCATAGTACACAAAACTTATATATGAAGTTTCAACGCCATACCTCTTTTTGTTTTTGTGATATTCTGTTCACAGACAGACAGACACACAGACAGACAGACAGACAGACAGACAGACAGACACACAGACAGACAGACACACAGACAGACAGACACACAGATAGACAGACACACAGACAGACCAATGAAATAAAAATTTGTTTTTGGGTTCAGGGGACTGTTGACGATCTGTTGAAAACTCAATTTCGAATTTTTGGGGTGAATCCAATACTTCCTTTATTGTAAAAGGAAGTAAAAAAAAAATAGGAAAAACCAGCGAAAATTGTTTTTGGAGTAGGTGACTCTGATTTGATATTTGACACCTTCATTTAATTCTAAGCAACTTTTCTAAATGACATTTTTGTGTATTTTGAAAAATACGCGTACTTTATTGTTGAGACATATCCACATTTTAAGCTTTTCTTAAGAATTGCTCCAACGTTAAAGAAATAATCTAGAAATCAATTCGGCCGTAGGAAATCCATTCAAACCGATCAAACAGTGTTGATCGATTTTCCAAGATATGACGTCTTCCCCGTCTTGACTTTGTCGAATGTTCAGCAAAGGAAACATTTGATTAAATTCGTCAACATAAGTTAATCGGTACATATTTGCAGCCGCTAATAGAAAGCATTCAACGATAAATCTGTATCTCCCCAGCCAAAAAGGAATGCGAACACGGTTGATGCTGTAAGTTAGAACTAGGGTCTGGACATATTTAATGATAACACAATACATTCACAAAACCGCAATGGTTGTCCAAATCAAACTTTAAATTAAAAAGTATTAAACATTATACATTATACAATTTGATATCCCTAGAGATAACTCCAGAATTTGCGAAAACATTTACACCTGTGCAGATGACCACGTGACGCGTAACTATCATTGTTTAATTAGAGCAACCATGCATAACTCGACCTGCTGCACTACATGTAGTTATGCCAACATTTTAAACTACGATAATAATTAAAGGCGTACAAGTGAGGTTTTATTATTTATAGGGACCTCGCAAAAATAAATATAAATTACAGTACGGTGAGAGATGAATAATTATTCAATTACCTATGCACTATTAACTATTACACAAAAGCAACTTGGAGTTTATTTTAATAGTTATTTTAAAAAAATCACTACACACATTTTTGAAATAAAGCAATAAGGCATGCGTATTTATTACAACCATTCTAGAAATTTAAAAGTAAAAACGCAGTTGATGTTAGTGATGACAATTTTTACTAAATTTCGATCTTCTCAATTGTTTCCAACGTACGCCACTGAGTGTTTGCTTAAAAATACTTATCATTAAATCTGTCCGGACCTTACTTAGAACTACTTAGCATCAAATAATAAAATTGATTTTACATCATTTCTAATTTTTGCGAGCAACTGAGAGATTATTGAGTTATTAGTCGCTGTCTCTACTCTCTAGGTAATTTTATAATATTGAGTTTACAGTGTTCGTTGCTTCAGTAGAGAAATAAAAAGCTAAGAACAAATTCAAATTACAAGTATCACTATAATAGCGGAAAACCCCTGCCACATTATAACTTATTATTGTTTTCATTCATGTCAATTTTTCTCATGAATGTTATAAATTTTAACCATGATTACATCGATACGCATGGATAATGTATATTTCTGCAGGTAATATATACAGATACACCCTTATTCCTATCAACATAGTGGCTGCTTGCCCAATTAGAAAACAATGTCAGTTTCCATTAAACGATGACGGATATTTCGAACATGAAAGATGGTGTTTGCTCGATGGCCAATCGCAGCGGAAGTGTCAGAAGTCGGGATGAATTTTGTTGATACAAGCTGTATGCATTCCATTTCCATCCCTTCGCAATGAGCTATATCGATCGGGTGTTTATTTTCAAAATGGCAGAGCAATTAAAAAGTTATCACGTTCTCATCTAATAACTTCCTACACTACTGCGCCAATTTAAGCTTTAGGATGTTCCAGAAAGGCAAGGCTGTTCCCTTCTTCGAATATATTGAATCACGCTGTCATTACAAAACATTAACTTTCAATGTTTACCATTAACGATTAAAGGCATGCAATGTCTGCACATGCCATTACGGCCGAGATATTCGCCTGTACGAACGAGAAGCGCAATTTATCACATGATCAAGCCACTCTCGATAGTTATCGATCAGACTCCGTGGTTGAGACTAATCGGTTTCGAATTTCACTCCAATCGACGACTGCATAGAAGTGGAGAAGCATCTACGATCATAAAAACATCTGATAGACGCGTAGTGGGCTTACGACAACTTTGTCTACCCCAAGCACATCGTCATTCTAACAATATTGGTATGAAATTGCACTTCCATAGATCTATTAATATGCAATCTACCTAACCGATTTTTTATTTTTAAATTCCCAAAAGATAATTTCGAAATGTGATATATAAAGTACACAGTATCCACACTGCACCCACACAATGAAATCATTTAGAGAAGGAAAAAACCAGATGACACGGCTAAAACGTAACAATGACTAGAGATAAATTTTAATATAGTATTTAAATATTTCAATAAATTTAAACAGTGAATGTGGCTGAGAGTAAGACCCTCTGGTTCTAGTTCGGAGAGTGAGGGCTCGACGCCCAATGACTCCAAGGCCCACAAAAATCTTACGTCAACTTCACCCCAATCCAACTTTGGCAAGGGTAGGGTCTCAATGCCTACAATTTCCTTCAAAAATTAAAAGTCAATACCCCTGTATTGGGGATAGAACAGTATGGCTGACGACGACGAATTTCACACTGATCAGAAGAAATAAAAGTCAACACAAATCCAAATAACTACTATAGCAAAACATTTTATCCTCAAAACTAGTACTGAATTATACTAGAGTAAGCTTAGGTCATGCTTTTCTTGTCATTCAAAATTGACTAGAAATTAGGTGTGATCATATTTGGGTCGTTCATAGCGTGCTGTCATTTTTTATCGTGTTAGAATGAAATCGAGGGTTGGCTGCACGTTGAAGCAATTTTTAGTTCACTGAGCGTTTCCAGGTTTGAGGTATAACACACATACTATAATATATGCAAGCGGTACAACACACGCTAGGGTGCATTTTTTCTTATACGCAGTCGTAATTAATTACAAGTATGTATACAAAATGGAACTAAATACGTACTACAAACAGAAAATTCGATAGACGTAGTTACATGAAATTCAGAATAATAGAGTATTTTTCTAATTGTCCTCTATCGTTCATATGAGAAGGTGCAAATATTGTACAAATAAAATAATTGAAAAAACTTCGTTAATTAAGGAGTCTAGGATAATTCGCTGTCGCTGATTTGTCATCGCCGATTCGCCGTAGACGGATAAAATTTTAACATATTTCACATGTTGTCACTAATGTGCTCATTAGGGTTAACTCTTTTACAATGGTCCAAATGTAATTACACTGTTTTAAAATAAAAAATAACATTACTTATATGCAATACAAAGTTTCAAAAATTCTTCGTACAACAATTACATGGTTTAGTAAAAATTAGAAAGGTTTTTTTATTAAAACAACACAGAGATAAACTATGGTCATTAAATTTCATCAGAGATAAAATTACAAATTATTTCTTTATTATTTAAGCGTTTAACTAATGCAACTTTTGGCGATGGCGAATCGAGCCGACGGCGCCGGCGAATCGGGTAGACGGCGAATTTGACCTAAAACAAATCGGCGACGGCCAATCAGCGACCGCAAATTGTGGAATTAGTGCCTAAAGCACAGTATATATATTTGTAAACAAACCTGTGAAGTATACTGTGCCTAAAGTAAGTTTAGTTTCAAACGCTAGGATTATTTCGTGCTTAGAAAACTGCATAACTATTTCGCAAATTGCACAGTTATCTAGTTTTATAATTGTTTTGTATTGTAGTGTTTGAAATTAATATTTGATATGACATATGATAGGCTTGAATTATTCCCATAAGTTAAGCCCATTTAAGCAACTAAAATAATATAAATTCATGGCTGATGGATTTAGAAATTGCCCTAGTTTGTTTTTGTAGCAATAATACATATGTACATATGCAGTTACGTGTCGTTTTCTTTCTGCTATTTTACGTAATTTTAGTACTAGTTGAGACTGAGAATTTTAGAACTTTAGATAAGTGCATCGATTAAAACACACGAATAAATGCTGTTGCATCAGAAAAAGTTTTATATAAATATATGGTGGAAGGGGAAAGTGTGCTGTACTAGTTTGAGAAGCACATCTACTTTCTGGGTTCCTCGTATATGTTCTAAAATTATTCCAATAAATGTGGTGTTTCTAAATTTTGGCATATTTTTTCTAAAATTACGGAAAGAGAACTTTTGCACATGATGTTGCAAAAAGTTACCGTCAAACATTCAGGGTGCATATTATGAAAGAAAAAAATCCGAAAACATGGGTCCTAAACGCTTACCTATCAAGATATGACTAAATAAAAATTGAAAACTCAAAACCCAGTAACCTACACCTAAAAGTGCATTATTGTCGTAAATGTCAACGTAAGTGTTTTACCTTTCTGTAAGTATAGAATTCACATTATAGGAGTATGTAGACATGCATTTAATTAATAAAAATCTGGTGTGATACACTCACACAACTTCCTTTTACAGTGATCTTATAATTAGCCAAAAATTTGATTTTAAATGTTTTAAGCATTTGTCAAAATTTTTCAAAAATTACAAATTCTGCAAAAACGGTACAAAATAGAGCGTTAGTTGTAGCGACAAATTTTCTCTAGAATTTTAAGCTGATTTCAAAAATGTAATAATATACCGGGTGTTCTATTTAAAATAAGAGTTAATAAAAAAAATAGAAAAAAAAACAAAAGAAACCCACTTTAGAAGTATTCAACTGGAAAATCACCTATCTCACATCAATACACATTAAAAATGTAATAAAAATGTAAAGTTTAAAAAAAATCGTTAGAGCCGTTTTTGAAAAAATCGAAAAAAACTGAAAAATCACAAGAGTAAACACCTACTTCCGGTTACGCGATTTTCTTCAAAAGCTTGCTGTCTCATCTACATAGTACACAAAACTTATATATGAAGTTCCAACTAGGGTTTCCAGTCCCGGGATCCGGTCCCGGGACAGTCCCGAGATTCTACCACAAAAACATAGTCCCGGGACCACAACCAGCCCAGGCGAAGTCCCGGGACCATGTCAACATACGTGCGTATACTTGATATCAGAGAATTTGGACGGGCATTCACCGGCGTCCGTCGTATTACTCATGCCTCTTGTACATTCTGCATTATTTGCGTTTTGCGTAAGGCAGGAGAGGTATTGTTTTCGGTAGGTTAGAATTAAACCTGTGTGTTGTTTCAGCCACATTTGCATATCTTCTTCTATTTATGTATTTGTCTTGTTTTTTTTTGTTGGATCTATATATGTGCGAAGAAGCTGAATAATTTATATTTTTGGGATTTAAGTGTGTCGTTATTTGTCTGCTAAAGCGTTACAATTAGAATGAATTCCGATTTGCAACCTACCTTCATTCTACATTTAAAAAAATGACGATTTGAAGTCACTATGGCAACAGTTTTATATATTGAAAATAAACAGTTGGCGAAATGTAAAGTGGGTTCCTACAAAATTATCATAATCAGAGGCAGCTTGATGAAAGGATTACACACGCACTTTGCAGTTCAAACAAAAGCAAAAGCGACAGACATTTTTAGTACCAGAAGAAAGCAATGAAGTTGTAGACGAGCCCCAACGCAAATTATCAGCACAGAAATACTTTATTTAAATTAAAACACTTGTTTTTCTTTGGAAATTTTATTCGGAAATTTCACCTGAACACTATTTCTTTTTCGGGACCATTTTCGGGATTTTCGGGACTAGTCCCGGGACCTGAAATTTAGCTCGTAAGTCCCGAAAACACTTTTGGTCCCGGGACTTGGAAACCCTAGTTCCAACGCCATACCTCTTTTCGTTTTTGAGATATTTTGTTCACAGGCAGACACACATACAGACACACATACACACACACAGACAGACCAATGAAAAAAATATATGTTTTTTGGGATCAGGGGACTCTAAAACGTGAAGATCCGTTGAAAACTCAATTTCGAATTTTTGGGGTGAATCCAATACTTCCTTTATAGTAAAAGGAAGTAAAAAGACATTTACAAATATATTAAAAACGCATTAAAGCTGGGAGTTATCACAGTTACTATTATTATCTAAAAGGCGTAATTAAAAATTCCTGATAGCTATATAGTCCAGTCTGTAGGGACAAAAAAAGGCCTTTGCCTTACAAAAAATGGAGTATGAACGGTTTTTATATATGTTTTTCAGGTCGGGATCCTGATGAAAAATCCAAGTTTTCGACCTTGGAGGGGCGCCGCGCGATCAGCCATCTTGGATTAAAGGTGCTAAAAACTGGTGTTATCCAAATAGCTACACAGCGGTTGATCAAACGTCAAAAAAGTTCAATATAAAGTTAAAGGAGACAAGATTGTTGACATTTTTTGTATATTAATTTTTGTTGTAAGTGTAATATGTAACGAGTTACAGCAGCTGAAAGTTGAACATTTCACCAAAATATCTTAAACTTTATTTTTGTTGATACATTTTGTAAGAACAACTTACACTATATTGTTTGTAATATTTTTCTACATCAGAATAACGTTCTATAGAGAAATACAAAGTATGATCAAAAATTATTTTCATTTAGTATGGCTATGGAATAATTCTTAATATATAAACGCAACTATAAGTCACTTATATTCTCGCACATACAGTCGTTGTTTTTGATGGATATCCGTTTGATGGCGACAAAAAAATACCAAGACTGCAGAAAGGCTTCTCCGATCGAAAAAGCAGATATCTGCGGATGTTATTTTGGATGAAACAACGCCGGTTCTAGTTTCCCAAGAACGATTTCTAGCAAACGAAAAGAATAAAGTCCGTCTGCTTTCGATGCTGTAAAAACATACGAACATTACTGTATTACAGTTAAGCAGGCTGAAGAAGATGGTGATGTGTTGATTGTCAACGCGAAGATTTCTTTGTGCTCAAAATTTGATGCTGTTTTCGCTATTGGAGAAGACGTCGATCTTCTAGTTCTGCTGACAGTATTAGCAACATCTACCTTCGTAAACCTATGAGAGGCAAAATTGTCGAAAGAGTGTATGCTGCAAATAGTTTCAAATATGAAAAAGCAGCTGAGAACATTTTGTTTCTCCATGCGTTTAGTGGCTGCGACACAACGTCGTTCGTCTACAACCAAAGAAAAAGTTTGTTTTCGCTTGTCCAGAAAAGCACAAGACTCAATGACATTATAGGCATATTCAAACATCACGATGCCAAACCAGATGATATCGCAGATGCTGAAGCACACTTTCTCGTTGCTTTGGTGGCTACATGGAAGAAAATACCTTGGAAGAAGTCCGTTACCAACAAGATCAAGTGCAAGAAACACATTTAATTTTGCTTCTTTGCCACCAACGAAGGACGCTGCACGGTATCACGCATTTAGGACCAGGTCCAACAGTGGTATGGAATTGAAAAAAATGCACAGGACTGGGGCTGGAAAGTTGGCACGAATGGGCTCACCCCAGTAACAGACAGAGAATCCATCACCCGAGACTTTATTAAAATTAATTTCATGCCATTGTAAAAAAGGATGCGGCGAAGCATGTGGCTGCAGGAAAAGTGGGATGAAGTGCTCTATTCTGTGTAGATTCTGTAATGGCCAATCATGCGAAAATGCACCAGAAGTTCACACCGAGAGTGGGGACGAAGATGAGGACATTTCATCAATGGAAGTCCCAAGTCTCAGGAGCAATGACTTCGAAGATAACATTGAGAATAAAGAATCTAATGGAGACGTCAACATCTACCGACCGGGGCCTTCAAAAATAAAAAAAAAACAAAATAATATAATCGCTAACATGAAACATCATTAAACTGGAGCATCTGTGGATTAGGCCTACTGACCACAATAAAAAAAGCGCCATTAACTCTACCTCATGGTGGTGTGGAAATGAGTTTACTATACGTTTATCAAATTATTATAACTACATAACGAATAGCCAGAAATAATACAAGAGAAATTTTAAAAAATGAGAAATTACACTATTTTTTTAGAGAAATGTTCATCTTTCCACCGCTGTAACTCCTTTCATATTAGACTTACAAAAAATAGTTATATACAAAAAATGTCAAGAATCTTGTCTTCTTTAACTTTGAATTAAACTTTTTTGGCGTAGGATTAACCGTTGCGGAGTCATCTGGAAAAATCCAGTTTTTAGCACCTTTAATCCAAGATGGCTGCTCGCGCGGCGCCCCTCCAAGGTCGAAAACTTGGATTTTTCATCAGGATCCCGACCTGAACAACATATATAAAAACCGTTCATACTCCATTTTTTGTAAGGCAAAAACCCCTACTGACTGGACTAATAAAAGGCATTAAGAATTAGATAACTTTTCAATTTTTGTTTGTATTGCATCAGAGTCATACTTCTCATGGATGCAGGAAGCTTATTGAAACATTTTATTGCATAATGGTTTACATGCATATCTAGATTTGTTCAGTCTTAGAAAGGGCTGTGTAATGTCTTTATTATTCCTAAGCTTATAATGTCCTTTAGAGCTATCGCCATATTCATCAATATGCGATTTTATATACAATAAACATTCAAGAATGTAATAACATGGTAATGTTACCAAACCTAGATTTTTAAATGTATCTCGAACATCGTCTCGATATCTTAAGCCAGCGATAACCCTTACCGCCTTTCTTTGGAGGCTAAATATGCGTTCAGAGTGGCTACTGTGACCCCAAATTATAATGGCATACGTAGCAGATGACATGAATAGCCCGTGGTATACACTCAATAAAACGTTGCTTGGAACAACAGACTTTAAGTTTTTTAGTAAATAGATATTTCTGGCCAAAGCTACCGACACGTGAGCAACCTGCTTGTCCCATATTAACTTGGGATCAAGCTGAACCCCAAGAAACTTGACGGCTTCGCAATCGTTACCCATGTTACAGTTTTTGAGAGTAAATATAATATCTTGTGTTTTCTCTTGATTCAGTGAGAGCCTGTTTGACACAAACTACTCAGATAAACAAGTGTTACTAACACGTATTTCATTGCGCAGGGCTTCAAAATCAGAATTAGAATTCAGGACTGTAGTATTGTTTGCATACAGTACTTTGTGGGTTTTTTGGATGTTTTATAACGCTACGTGAAGATCATTTATATAGATTATAAATAGTACTGGACCCAATATTGAACCCTGGGGTACACCATGATTAAGAGTAGTTTCATTTGATATATCATAATTATGACAGGTAACTTGTTTTCTGTTTTTTATGTAACTATCGATTAAATTTAGACTATTTTTGTCAAATTTGTAAAAGGCAAGTTTATCTAGCAAAATATCGAAAGAAACGCAATCAAAGGCCTTAGTTAGATCATATAGAGTTGCACTCACATATTGCTCTTTCTCTAGGTCTTTGATAACAAAATCCAGCAAACTGTTAATAGCCAAAGTAGTAGATTTGCCTTTTCTTAAGCCAAATTGAAAGCCGCTAAAGATATTATTGTTTTCAAAATATGATGCAATTTGATTTTTTAGCAATAATTCAAAAACCTTGGATAACACAGGTACCAAAGATATCGGCCTATAATTTTCTAATTTGTTCTTAGGACCTTTTTTATGTACAGGTATCACCGTAGCGATTTTAAAGCTATCGGGGTAAGTACCATTTTTTATACAAGAGTTATAAAGTTTAGTTAAGGGTGCAATGAGTACGTTTTTGACATTTTTTATCAATTTTACAGACATTTCATAATAATCCTTACTTGTTTTTGTTTTTAAGTTGTTTATCGCATCTCTAACTTCGATAAAAGAAACTTCTTTGAAAGTAAAAGACAAACCCTCTGGTAACGTGATACCCACAAGATAATCCAAGGTTTTTCTATTTGCCTGATTTTGCATATCGATCAATTCAGCCGCTATACCACTGAAATAAATATTAAAATCCTGGGCACTAACATCTGTTGACTGACCGGCAGAATTTTTTAGTGAGCGGTTGTTATTTACAACTTCCCATGCAGCTTTCGCATAATTATTTGAGCATTTTATGTAATTTGCGTTTGCTTCTTTTCTAGCTTTGTCAATTTCTAATCTGTAGTGAGAACGAAACCTATTTCTTAAATTTATTATTTTATCGTCGTTTTGCTGATTACACAGTTCAGTAAGAAAATTTAAAAATTCCCGTTTCTGCCTAAGACTTTCACTGAACCAAGTGTTGCTTTGTTTAGTCCTAGACTTTATCAATTTACGTCGCATGGGGAAAGCTTGATTTATAGCATTTCTAATTACTTGTATCATTTGATTTGCTTTTTGGTTTACATCTATAATTTTGTCAACAAACGACCAATCATGTTTTTCTAGTGCATTATAAAAATGTAATAGTCCCATCCTGGAAAAGGGTCTATATACTGTACATTTATTATCCAAATTTACTTTAAAATTCACATCTATTGCAACAGCTTTGTGGTCCGATAAGTGTGGATCGAACACATGAGTCCTAAATTCTAAAAAATCCGTAAAATTTACAAAAATATTGTCTAAGCAATTCATTTTCCTTGTATTTAAAAAAATCGTCTTTTCGAGACCGTGAGATCGTAACATGTCGATAAAATTTATAGTTTGATATTCATTCAGATTAAATTTAATGTTAAAATCTCTTGTTATTACAACATGGTTGTTCTTAATACTATTGGAAATATGATTCAACATGTTCTCTACACAGTCCATAAAAATAGTAAAATCGCCTCTTGGGGACCTATACAGTGATATAACAAGCAGCTCATTATTATCTAACCTACCTAATTTGGCAGCAGCAATTTCGCAATTTATTTCAGAAGAAAATTTACATACATCGATCCTATTACTACTAATCATATTTTCCTTACAGAAAATTACGGAACCGTCGTGAATATGCGTCTGCCTAGCAAAATAAGAAGCTGTTGTATAACCGTGTAATTTAAAAACTTGGAGTTCATCACTCGATAGAAAATGTTCGCTAACACATATCACACCGTAGCTTTTATCGGCTAAAAATGCTGTAAACTCACTTAACTTGTTTCTTATGGAACAAATATTTAGATGAAGAACACTAAAGCAGCTTTTGTTAGAAATTTCCTCTTGCTGTACTGTTAAATTACCGGGGATGGGTTGCGGACAAGATTTGGGATTGAATTTTGTTAAGTAACGGACTTCTCCTGTGCTGGCCTCGGAAAATCCCTCCTGAATTTGTGATTAGAACTATTAAAAGGCTTCACCAGAATGTTGGTTCCCCAGAGATCCTTATCAAGTACTTTACTTTTGTCTTCATATTTTACTCCAACCTTAAAAGATTTGTAAGTGGTGTACTTAGTTTTTAGGGTTTCGCACGAGCTAACGATTATTTTATTATCGCTTAAAAACTTTATAATATTGTCTTCAACATACACTGGTTTAACACGTGTAACAAAAATGTAAGCAGTTTTATCGACACCTTCGATTGTCGCATTTATATTTGATCCAAGCACAACATTACTATTTCTGTTTTTGTCCATGTTTTGGGTGGCAGGCTTCTTTTTAGATGCTGGTGGAGTTGAGTTGGTGGGTTGGATCAGCAATGTTTCAGTAGATTACATTTTTCAGGGTTTGGCGAGTTTTTACTCCATTGATGGCTTGTTTGACTTGATCTTTACTGAATTTATGTGGTGGCTTAGTTTGTAAACAAATGTTACTTGCCGTGCCCTCCGCTTTCGTAGTTTGCGCACAAACGTCTGAGTACTTTACGATACAATTTTCTGATTTCTGATTGGTTCTCAGCGGGCTGGATGAACGTTGGGTTGGAATGGCATCTAAAGGGTCCTTTTGCGCAGCATTTACAAATGTTAGTTTGTCTTCTAGAAAACCGATTTTTTCTTTCAAAAGTACTACTTTTTCGTTTAGCTCAGTAATTAGCGTATCTTTCATTTTTAGTAATAATTTTAGATAAGTTATTTCATCTACCTTGACATCGCCATTAATGGCATCACTGACGTTATCGCCTTCATATTCAGTTGATTCGCAGCACACAATTGTTGCTTTGTCAATAGTTATAACTTTATGTTTAAGTTTGTTCACACAGCTATTGTGATAAAATTTGGAGCACCTTTTGCACTGCACTCGTTTAGTTACTGCATTATTATTGCAAATACTGCACGTAGCACCAGAAAGCACCTCCGTCTCACCCGCCATATTGCACACAAAGCATGAGAAAAGCAAACTTGGATCCACTGGATGGCATCAGGTGTCAATTCCTTATGTTGCAGTTTTAAATTGTGCAGTTGTTTCGTCAGGCCTTTTTGAATGTGATTAACATCAGACAGTTTAACAACCTGGTGCGACGATTTTTTCCTAACTGCGGCGATTGTGCAACTGTCTTCGTCGCCAACAAGAATTCCGATGCCATTATTGCAGGAGTTCAAAACTTCACTGTCTGTGGCCAGCTCTGCAGCTAGACTTCCTTCCATAGCTTTGGCACTGCCAACAAAATTGCAACGACAATCGTGGTCAGATTTGTCATGCCCGAGATCACAGAGACGACATTTTCGATTACGGGATCCATAATCTAATATGAGACCAGTTTGAGATCCAATGAGTGCCCCAAATCCATTGAGGCTATCGTAGTTTCGGCCGGTACCCCTTTTGCTCCACCCCATGTCATACGAGGCCATGAGTTTTACGTGTGCAGCTGCACTACTACTTTCATCACTATTTACGAGACTGTGATCGCTTTCCATCGGAGCATCAGCAAAACTTGAGGAGGGAAATATAAATTCTTGATCAAGGTTATTAGGTCTGAAAGAAATCAAATAAAAAAATGTAAACTTTATCAAGTCAATGATTTTTATTACTTCCTTTTACTACTATAAAGGAAGTATTGGATTCACCCCAAAAATTCGAAATTGAGTTTTCAACAGATCTTCACGTTTTAGAGTCCCCTGATCCCAAAAAACATATTTTTTTTCATTGGTCTGTGTGTCTGTCTGTCTGTCTGTGTGTCTGTGAACAGAATATCTCAAAAACGAAAAGAGGTATGGCATTGAAACTTCATATATAAGTTTTGTGTACTATGTAGATGAGACAGCAAGCTTTTGAAGAAAATCGCATAACCGGAAGTAGGTGTTTACTCTTGTGATTTTTCAGTTTTTTTCGATTTTTTCAAAAACGGCTCTAACGAATTTTTTTAAATTTTACATTTTTCTTACATTTTTAATGTGTATTGATGTGAGATAGGTGATTTTCCAGTTGAATACTTCTAAAGTGGGTTTCTTTTGTTTTTTTTTCTATTTTTTTTATTAACTCCTATTTTAAATAAAACACCCGGTATATTATTACATCTTTGAATTCACCTTAAAATTCTAGAGAAAATTTGTCTCTTCAACTAACACTCGATTTTGTACCGTTTTTGTAGAATTTGTAATTTTTGAAAATTTTTAACAAATGGTTAAAAATTAAAAATGAAATTTTTGACTAATTATAAGATCACTGTAAAAGGAAGTTGTGTGAGTGTATCACACCAGATTTTTTTACAGTAGTAATTACAATCGCTGGATATTGTTTATGTAATCGCAGAGTACATTGGATTAAAAAAAGAAACAAAAAACAAAAAAAAACGAGAAAAATCATTCATGATCAACAAATAAAATTGATTATAAAAATATTTATCTAAGGCAATGTTTCATGATCATTGAAAAAAATTACTGATGTACACCATTATTAGTTTACAGAGTATAATAATCTTATAAAAAATCTCATCATGAGTTGCCGATAAAAGATACAAAATACCCATTGATCGATGATTATTAATAAAATCAATTACAAAACTTAGACAATTCTAAGGCATTACTTCCTTTTTTCAGTAAACAATTGCTTTTGCATACAATTATTATAGTTTACATCATAACAACTTAGTTAATACGTAACCTCAATTTCCAGAATAAAAGTAATTACATCGTATCTCATTTCTCATTGTAAGACATTACACAAAACAATCAAAAGCTTTCTGAAGTAATGTAATAGTAATTTACGATACAAGTAACGTTATCAAGGTTTTTACATTACAAGAGAATAGTTTGCATGAACGAGCGACGTTAGGAGCAAGTTCTTTAAAATTCTCGAGTAATGTAGAAAGCGAATAACGTTACGTATATCGTAACACGGTTTATTTTATCCTAAAATACTAATCTTGAAAAAAATAGGAAAAATGGTTATTAATGACACAACAGCGAGTGGTGGTATCACTAGTAAAATAAAAACTCAATACTGTATTGGTGGTAGCACTGTCAGGTTATGTTAAATTTGAGATTTTCAGGTTAACTTTTGCGTCAGTTTGTGTCAAATAACAAACAAAACCTAACCTACTAACATCGAATTTGACATAGACTGACAATACATTTCAGTGCTGTCAACATGTGATTAATGCTAATAAAGTATCGTTATGTTATTTTTCTTAACACTAGTGTTGTTAAATGCATCTTAACGCAAATCGTTGCGAAGGAGATATTGTCATAATAACATAATAGAATAAAATAAACATTTTAATAGTAGTTTATTTATCTAGAACGAAAAGTGGCATTTTAAAGACGAGAAAGTAGTTTACGTCCGAGGCATTAGCCGAGGACGGAATTACTTGCGAGGACCTTTAAAAACACTTTTCGTTCGTGGTGAATACAACGGTTTATTTCATACTGCAAAATTTTAAATAAAAAGTTGTAAATTATTTCAAATTTCATGTCAACAACTGACGTATAATTTTAAACTACTTGAACTTTAAAATTTTACTTTAAAGTACTAGGACTTTAATGTTCCATTTTTTGTACAATAAATAAGTTTTAAAGTACTTGAACTTTAAAATTTTACTTTAAAGTACTAGGATTTTAAGGTTCCATTTTTTGTACCATAAATAATCCGAAAAATGTCATTTTTGACATCAGTATGAAATAAAAGCATTTTTCATTGTAAAAATCAAAGACAAACAATTGATATGAATTTTCATCACAGGAAAGTAAAATATTCAGTGTTAGTAACTGCTCTGAAATTTTGATTCGTAATTTACAGAACAGAAGTAATGTCATCGTGTCTTACTTCTCGTGTTAAGAAATTACACAAAAAATCAATGGGTTTCTAAAGTAACCTTAACATTTTGTAAACATTTTTCATTTTAAAAATCGAAGACAAAAAATTAATAAGAATTTGGATCACAGGAAACTAAAATATTTACAGCGTGCTAGTAATTGCTTGAAGATTTTCAATCGTAGCAGCCTTTTCTTTTTCGACAGCATCGATGCAACTACTTTTGGCCATGAATTCGATTACTGGACCGACAATGCGTTCATGTCTCTTGAATGTCTTATTTATCCATACACGGAATATTCATGCTGCTTGCCAATTTATTGAAATGCGTTGGCCCCATCCCTGCATGTATAGAACCTGTAAAATAATAATCAATTTGTAAAAAAATAATTCATTTTTCTATTAGGCATAGTAAGCATTGCACAACTCATTTTATTACGTTGAAATACGTATGTCGGATTAATTGAATACTTGCTACTCACCAAGAACAGCTTTAGAATTAACGTCGTATATTTTACGTCGAACATAGCCGTCAGAATAAGAGTGACCACTCGTTGGCACAGTACGAACTGTCAAACAGACATGGCATCGAATTTTGAAGACACTTGCCAGACCACGGCGGCTTTCATTTTCTATGCACGATAACGACAAAATTTGGTCGCAGACAAGGCATTTCAAGTTTTTGGCTAACACCGGAATGTCAACGATTCTCCGGCCTTCTACTCCGTGCGACACGCTATCCTGCACTTTCGTCGCGGCTTTATGCACATTTAGAAGCATGCATGATTCACGCAGCTTCTTCCGATGCTCGAATTTCTTTATACTTATATTTTTGCCTTTATATCGGCAAACTTTCTCACAACTCATTGTTGACGGCGTATTATAGGTTAGAGTGCCATAAGAGCAGTAGTGCCAAGCCAAAGCTTCATTCAAACGACTAGCAACGTTGCCAAACTTCAGCTATTAATTTATTCAATTCGAAACTACATTTTGTCTGTAAAAAATAGTTTCTCATTGCTATTACAGGTACAAAATCGTAAAAAATATTTAAAAACCATACATTCATCTTTACTATGTACTCAAAAATGAGAAAAACATTATACTTTATTTGTCTTTCTGAAGTTGACAATGCCTGCCGTAGTATATGCATTTACCACAGGCCAACCCCCTTACGTCGCGTCCCGCAGAGGATTGCCCCAACCTCCTTAATCTTGTTTGTAGGACAAATTCATATATTTTCCCAGGTACGCTAGAAGTTTTATTCCTCTATAATTACCGCTCTTTTTTTTATCTCTTAGGATGACAGCTACTTCTCATTCTCCTGGAATTCTTTTGCTCCTCCATACCGCATTTATCGCCTTTGGTAGTAACTATACACATCGTACCAGTTCGCCCACTTCAATTTTTAAACACTATGTTGCAACAAAAATTCAACCATCACTTGGATGTAATAAATATTACAATTATTTAAAAGTTTAATTAATTTTTTGCATTTTGAGTAAATAAAGGAGCCAAAATAATAAACATTGAGAGAAATATTTTAAATGCATTGCATATTTATGACAACTGTTACCTAATGCGTACCATTTAAGTGCCACTACTTACTATGCCTCATATAGTAAAAACCATTCCTATCACTGAATTTTTGTTTACCTGAAGTAGAATTGTTTCTTATAAGCAATACTTTTGACATTTGCTTGAAAAATCACACGCAGTAAAATGTTATCGGGAGATTTAAGGAAAGTTCTGGTGGATTTATTAATGTTAGGCAAATCTCAGTCACTTGAAGACATTTAGCACTGAATTTTAGTAATCCAGATTTATATTTCCAAAATGTGAAAAAATGTATGCGGGCAAACTAGTATAATTTTCGGTCCATACATTCACTATCCATATCTTCTTCCTTTAGCTCTACAATCCTGGATGGGTTTTGGCTTGTTCTATTATTTTCTTCCATTCCCTTCTTTCATTCTCCACCAATTTCTTACTCCCATAGTTCTTAAGTCTTTTAGGACACAGTCGTACCACCTTAGGTCTTCCACTTAGTCTTCTTCCTGCTGGTTTCCATTGTGTTATTAATCGTGTTCTTCTCTCATTCATTCTTCTTATGTGTCCTAGCTAAGCTATTCTTTAGGCTTTCATAGGTCCTGTATAAGGTTATTCAGCTCATGACTCATTTTGTCTGTTCTGTATGTCCCGTCTTCATTTCTAGTTGGCTCAAATATTCTTAAATTTTTCTTCTTAGTTGCTCCTTTACAACCATGTTATAATTGGTCTTAACATACTTTTGTAAATTTTTAGCTTAGTTTTCTTACTTAAAATATGGGATATAGATAACTTGTTAGCACAGAAACTCCTCATACCAACTTTTATTTTCCTCTGGATTTCCTGGTTTACACCATTCTTATAATTCATCTGAGAGACAAGAGATACAAATTCACAGACATATTCAAATCTTTATCTATAGCTTATTATCATTTATTTTGTCTTTGAGATGTTAATCAACACAGATTCACTTGGCTTCTTTTCCAGGACGAAAGACTCACTCTTACTTCTTATTATCACAATGTCATCTGCATATGCATTTAGTTTTGTCTATTAGTGCAGAAATTTCCAGGGTATTGGTTGTTACTGTATTAAATTAGCCTTACGACACTCGCGGATGGGCGAGTATCGAGTACTAAACAAGTCCAGGAAAAAGGGCACGCTCACCCCGAGAAACCGTTAAAACAGGCTAAAGGCTTCGGCTCGAAAGCGCTCGAGGAGATGGGCGTGGTTCAAAACGGTACACCACAGTGCAAGCGTGTCGCGGTATATACAGGGTATTAAAGAAATGGGCGCCACCAGATCTCTAGCTCTAGCTAAAGGTTGCGGCCCACAGCTGAGCTGAACCACAAATCCAGGCAGAAAGGGGCAAACGTTGGCTTTGGGACTCGACAGGTATGTCGCGCGCGTGTAAACCCTGAATTTGAGTTTGAGTCACCAGAACGCCCTGACTTACAAAGATACGGCCGCCTCGCAGCTCCAAATGACCAAATACAATAATAAATTTTAGTCGGAGTGTACTCTGCGTCATTGATTCATTTACAGAAACAAAAACCGCTTATAACTTTAACTTGTGGTCCGTTCAGTGTCATTTTAATTGACTTAGTTTAAGAGGGATTGTTGCAGGATAAATTCAACTTGACCACATGACCACAGTTTGTTAACAGTCGAAACTCTGAAAACGACATTAAAGGCCACACAGTGGGATAGTCACTAAATTTGGTAAAGTCTAAATCAGTCTTTAAGTCACTTCATGAAACATAAAGGCAAAGCTCACCGTGATTACGCTTCAACAGTCCTGTAATGGAAAGTTATCCAGCTAAAATTCAGTGGGAACAGGGTTCGATTCAATATGACTTAGCTTAGAGCGAGATGCTATTACAATGGTTGTTAGTTTTAACCAAATCAAAAGTGGGGAAATAAGCGCCACGGATTTTTAATGGAATTTCAAGGCTACTCTCGTGGAAATCCAAAATAAGAGAGCAGTTGCGTAGCTTCGGCGCCAGTTGTGTGAGACATCCCAGCTTTTTTATCCTCGGATCTAACTTTGTATTGGTGTGCTTGCATCTGCAGAGACACCTTACAAACATAATACACGAAAACAAATACACATGTACATAAAGAAACCCATGCAAATAACACAAATAAAAGGCAATGAAGAGTAGAATCAAAATAAATGTGTTAATAGTAAATATGCATGTAAATATTTGACATTGCATAGAACGTAAGGGTTAGTACTCTTATAGTAATTATTATAAAACAAGGGAAATTTCACCCTGCCGCATCTAAAATAGCAGCTAAGTTTTCTGAACAAAACTGAACAATGCATGCTAAAAATAGCCGCAGGTTACAAATGAATGTAAGTCACGTGCACCAGCCTAAAAATAGCTAGCGCAATAATGAAAATACATCACTAAAAGTTTGTGAAGGCATGTTACTACATAAATTAAATCACAAACCTGTTTTTCGTGTCTGGCGCGATGCGTTTTATTAAAGTACGATGCAACTGGAGTGGGGCAGCTATTTCAATATAAATCGCAGTTCACTTAGGGTGCAATGCAATGAAGGGATGAATACCAGTAGATGGGGTGCAGCATACAATACTCGCAAAGGCGAGTATCAAAGGGGTACCTTTAACGACTAGTAACACCCTTCTTGTAATTAGCACATAAAACCTTTCTTGTAATCGGAAATCCACCCGTGGCGGTCTTTACATAAATGCAACGGTACGACGAAGACGGCTTATTTGACTTTAAACATTGCACAGCATGCTATAGACAATCCACCTCCGAATTTAAGGAATACTTCAGGAACCACATTTATAGATGATGAATAATCACTCAATCAACGCTCAAACAACGGCTTCAAAAGGCACAGGAACAAATTTCAGTGGGGCACCATGGTGGTTCGAGGCCACCGCAGGGGCCGAAGACAGCCAAACTTGCGATACTATAACTTGAAGGAGGAAGCATGAATGAATCAAGGCGTGCTCAAGAAAAAAAAAGGGGACACAAGTCCGTGTCACTTGAGTATTCTGTCTTACACACACGGTAATTTCATTGTTGTAGGACGTTGCATCAAAAAGCATTCGTGCCAAGCTGCATGTAAGCAAGAATCCCATGCCTGGAATGATTCGCTGCAATCGACATGTCCTAACTTGTTGCTCAGAGCGGGACCAGACGATGCCAAATTGGTTGTTAAGACGTGGTGTAATCCGTAAGGCAAGCAAACATTGAAAAATGGCATGCCAGGTTCCTCTATGAGTGAAGAATTAAAGCTCTTAAAGGAAATTGCATGAAATGAAGTGGTAAAAATAGGCATCTCTACAGGATAATAGAACAAAGCTTACTTCGATAGAAAACTGCAATCTCGTAACGTAAGCGCAACAGATGTCATAGCTATTTGAATTTGCATGAAGTCTTGCCCAAAATGTACTGAAATGGGCAGGGAAACGTCGATATTTGAAATGGAAAAGGCACACGTTTCCAAAAGTAACCAATTCGTCAAAGTGTCCTAACAGAATTCCTAGGTCCAGTAACCCCCTGTGTATTCTCTTTCTATTTATCTTATCGTAGGCTTATTAGAAATCTATGAAGTGTTCTTTTCATCGATCATCTATGGACTGTTCTTCACAGAGAGTTTGCTTGTCTTTTCTTCACATGTGTTCATCCTTGGCTGGAAGGAGCTTAGTCTGGATTTTAAATTCTTGATAGAATTTTTTTGTGGGGGTTTCTATTTCTTTTATCTTTTGGTTCTATTTGCTTCATACTGTAACGAGACAGACTTGTGGTGTCGTAAATGCGCACGCCGGTGTCTTCTGATGGCCTCTAGTGACCTATAACCCTCTACAGATTTTATGAATGATTTAAACAAGTTCTCGTAACTTGTGGACCCTTAGGCTTCTTATAACCCTCGTAACTGCAAGTTCTTCATTTAAGTAGGCTCATACACACACTTTGATGAAATCAAACGCCAAAAACGCTTTATACATTTATTAAACCAATAAACCCTATACTCTCGTATATAAACTAAATTTAAACAACCAATTTGTTCCCTTTATCTTTCTGTAGTGGGCACAGTCTAATGGGAAATGTAATACTCTTCAACTGCTGGTGTAATAATAGCAATACTGCGACTTAGTCAGTGCAAGGAAGGACTTGAGAGTGGTAAAGGAAATTTATCAGTGAAGAAAATTGCGCCCGCCGACCAAATGTAGCGTCAAGTACGCAATTAAATGTAATAGTAATTACGGGTGTCTGCCCTCAATCTGCAGTAGCGATGACTCGCCCGCTGACCAATTGTAGCGACAACCGCGTAATTAGGGATCAAGTAGGGTGCCCAAACTGTTGTTCTGACTCTGTGAAGTTTTCCTTTAAATAGCCGCCCCTAGTGGATATCCCCTCTCGGAAATACCAATGGTGATTCCAGCCTATAACCAATCACAGCGTTTCTGCTGGGTAATTATCCAATCATAATGTTTCCATTATAAGGCAGTATTTCTACCGCAATTTAAATCGTATTATAATATTTTCGGTGCTTTCGATCTGGGTGACTAGCACCCAGAGTCGTAAATTGCCACTTTAATCCCTATTTGGCTTTCGCCGCGTGACGAATTCCGCAATTAGACTATGCCCAAATATCTTCAGTTTCCTGTAAGAAAAGTGTGAATTATGTGGCCACATAATTCACTATTAAGCTGAAAGCACAAAAACTATATGGTCCAGGGCCCTGTGTGTGTAACTTAATACGCCCGCAGTCGCAGCTGTGGGTCAAACCTTAATCTATCCATTAATATGCCTGCACGTGCAACAGTTCCTTACATTGGGAAAAAACATTCTGCATATCGTAATTACCAAATTCAAACGAAAAACTTAAGCATCTAATAATAATTGTTCATGTTTGTGTCCATTACCATAACCTATAAGTCGCGTCCTCTCACAATACACTACTTGCTTAGCTTTGGTATTTCCTTGTAAGCATCTTTGTTTTGCCCCATTCTTTGCAACTATTGCTTTTCTACGCTCATTACCAAACCATTAATTTCTTTTAACTTTTCTCTTAATCCTTATTGTTTTTTCGGCAGACTTTAGAATGCTGCTTTTTATCGCTTTTCATTCTTCTTCAGTATGTTCCTTAGTATCTCGCTACTCCAATTGATTCTGTATCTCGTACAAGTATTTATTTGGTGTTTGCAATTTTTCTGTATCCCATTTTCTTGTTTAATTACCTTTTCCCTTATTTACATTTCCATTGCGTGGTTTCCAAATGTCTCAACTACAAGATGGTTCAAGTCATAACACGTCCCTCTATATGTTCTTATGTCCCTGAATGACGTAGCTCTTTATAGGTTACAATCAAGTTTATTAACTACACTAAACGCCAGTTTGTTACAGGCGAAAACGGTCTTTAAGACACATCGACAAAATCAAAAGGCTTCTTCTTCTTCTTTGTCTTTCCCTTATGCCCTTAGGCGTCGGGTTTTCAGTAACTATACTAAACATTTTTAGCTTCTACCCACTTTCTAAATTCTTTTCTGTTTCTAGCCATCACTTTCACTTCATGCATTGACCTATTTCTTCTCTTTACTATCTCTTCTAACTGTTTTTCCCATGTTTTTCTTGGCCTACCCCGTTGTCGTTTTCCTTCTGCCGTTGCCACTTTCGGGATCCTGTTTTCATTCATTCTACATACGTGCCCGTACCATTTCAGTTGTTTGTTTTCAATCTTCTTAACCACTGGTTCCACTTCCATAGCATTTCTGATAGTGTTGTTATTAAGCATGTCTCTCCTTGTGTGTCCTATTGCTTTACGTAGAAACTTCATTTCGGTCGCTGTAATTTTATATTTTAATTTTCATTTAATATCCAGTTTTCTGATGCATAGGTAAGTACTGGTAGGAATATCATGTTGTAGATCTGTCTTTTGGTTTTTTTGTTTATTTCCTTTTTTTCCTATGAGTGTATTATTTATAGCATAATATATTTGGTTGGCTTTATTTATCCTGTTCAATATTTCTACCTCTACTTTCCCATCTTTAGTTATTGCTGTTCCCAGGTATGTGTATTCGTGGGCTTCTTCCAAACTATGATTCTCAACTATTATCTCCTTCATCGGTGTTTGATCCTTACTAATCTTCATTACTTTACTTTTGCTATACTTTATAGTTAGGTCCGCCCTTCCCAGTTCCTCCTTCCACACGTCTATTGCTCTTTGTAGCTGTTTTTCATTCTTTGCTACTAATAGTAGCAAGATAGTGGAAGATACCCAAGAGTTAGAGTTCGATGAGCACTTTTATGATTTTAAAGATGGTGACTATCAATCAATTAATGAATTTTTAAATTCTGTTCCATGGAGCAAGCTTCTTAAGACCCCAGATGTGAACCAAGCCTTAACAATGTTTTATGATATTCTCAATCACTGTTTAAGTCTATTCATTCCAATAAAGCGAATAAGAACGTCAAATTTCCCCAAATGGTTCAGTCCTCATCTCAAGGATCTTATTATTCAGAAAAAAATTGCGCATAAAGCTTATTTAACCACTACACGTAATTCCGACTATGCTGAGTTTTCACACCTCCGTGCTCTCTGCAAAACTGAATATGATAGGTGTTTCAAAAGTCACATTGAACGTACGGAAGAATTTCTAAATCTTAATCCTAAACATTTTTGGAAATATATCAGTGATATAAGGAAGTCCAATTGCTTACCTAACAGCATGCAGTTGGATGAAACAGTTGCTAGTTCAGGTCAAGAAATTTCTGATTTATTTGCTGAGTATTTCTCTAGGGTATACGATGACAGTGCTTGCAATGTCCCAGATTATGCCCTAAATCAATACAAAGATGTTCTCCTGCGTAGAATTACGTTGGGTGAGGTATTTTCCAAAATTACATATGTCAAAGACTCTTTAAGTGTGGGTCCAGATAATTTTCCCAACTTTTTTTTGAAGAGGTGTATTTATTCTATTTCTGTACCCTTACAGATAATTTACAACTTCTCAATAGAAAGTGGAGTCTTTCCAGAGCTGTGGAAACAAAGCTTTATTTTTCCTATTTTCAAGAGCGGAGAAGTTGGTGATATTAAAAATTATAGAGGTATCTGTAGCCCATCGGCTATGGCAAAATTGTTCGATAGTTTAGTTTATGACCAATTGAACTGGGCTTGCTCAGGTATTATAAACTCAAAACAGCATGGTTTCTTTGCGAGTCGTTCAACAGTAACAAACCTGGTTTTGTATGAGACTGATGTACTAAGAGCTTTGGAGGCTGGGGTTCAAGTAGATTCTATCTACACGGACTTCTCCAAAGCCTTCGATAGAGTTAACTTTGATCTGTTGATAGCCAAGCTAAGAGCAACAGGGTTCTCCGAGTCACTTATTAACTGGTTAAGTAGTTTCCTAAGGGGTCGAACTCAACGTGTAAAAATAAATAATCATCTTTCAAACTCCTTTGCAGTGCACTCAGGTGTTCCGCAAGGGTCACACTGTGCGCCACTACTTTTTAACTTATTTGTCAATGATATTGTGGATGTTATTAAACATTCTTCTGTTAGCTCCTTTGCTGATGATTTAAAAATCTATAAGAGAATTAAATCTGACAATGACTCTCTGTTGTTGCAGAGTGATCTTGATTCCCTATGGACTTGGTCTAGTGTGAATAAGCTACCGTTAAATATTCAGAAATGTCACTTTATTACCTTTTTCAAAGGCGCCAAAAAATTTAACACTTCTTACCAAATTAATGACAACAAGCTATCCTATGTGAAGCAAGTCAGGGATCTAGGTATACTGCTCAATGAGAACTTTAATTTCTCTCATCATATTTTTAATACTGCCCAGAAGAGTCTCAAGCTCCTTGGTTTCGTGACTAGAAACTGCCCTGATTTTTCAAACAATGTCATCAGGACCCTATTCTGTACACTGGTGCGCCCTAATCTTGAATATGCAACGATAATATGGTCTCCACAATATCAGGTTCACTGCGACATTATAGAGAGAGTTCAGAATAAATTCTTGCGTTTTGCTGCATTCAAATGTGGCATCCCCATGGAGGACTATCATAAATCATCGATGTTGGAGAAGTTAAACTTGCTCTCTTTGAAAGATCGAAGGATTCTCTATGATACTTACTTTATATATAAAGTTGTTAATGGCTTGGTTGACTGTCCTGAGTTACTAGATTTAATTAAATTCAATGTGCCTAACCGCAATCTCCGGAATTTTGAATTATTACACATTGAGTTTCATACCACGAATTATGGCACCCATTCACCTATAAATAGAACTCTAAAAATTATCAATGCTTCTGCAAATTCAGTGGATATTTTTAATAGCACACTTGCCAACTTCAAAAGAGCTATTATCAATAATATTCTATAGGTAATTTATATCATATTATTATTGTAGTCATGCGTTACATGTTGTTGTTGTTGTTTTCATTTGAATGTATTCTTTATGCATAATTTTTGGTTTTTTGTATTAGTGTATATAAAATGTTTTATTCTTGTCGTATATGTTAACTGTTAAAATGGGGTTTCCCGTAAATTTCATAATAAATAAATAAATAATAAATAAATAAATATTATAATATATCATCTGTATAAATCAAATACTGTATGAATACTGGTTCTAGCTTTCTATTACCTATTCTTGTTTTGGACAGTTTACTCTTAATTTTTTTTATCACTTCATTCATTACAATTACAAATAATAAGGGGCTTAAACTGTCTCCCTGTTTTACTTCTTTCGTCATCCTGAATTTTGTCGATGTTTCTTGATTTATTCTGATATATCCTTCAACATTACTATATACACCCCGAATAGCATTAATTAATATCTTATTAACCCCATACTTTTCTAATACTTCCCACATGATATTTCTTGGTATGTTGTCAAAGGCTGATTTTATCTCCAAAAATGCTAATCGTAATTCTTGCCCTTCCTCTAGGTTCTTCTCTATTACCATTCAAATCAAAAGGCAACTTGATAAAATACCGGTAGCAGGAAGTCGGCCAACTAAACTCAGTGGGAGGGAGGGTTCGATTCGGTACAACGTAAATTAGGGTGAAATGCTGTTGCAATAGTTAGTAATTGTAAACAAAATACATGGGGTTGGGGGCGCCATGGACTTTTTTAGGAAACTGCCCCTTGGAAGTCCGAAATGGAGGATAGTTGTTTGGTTTGGTGCCAGCTGTTTATGACGTCCCAGCTCGAACATCCACGAACCTGCCGTGGGATGGCTTATTTGCAGGCCACCATCACACCTTACATAATAGAACATAAAAGAAAAGTACACATATATATCGTGGCATGCAAACACCATAAATAAAATGCAGCAAGAATTAAATCAATTTAAATATATTGAAATTAAATATGCATGTAAATGTAAATCATCAAACGAAGAACAAACACAATGGTTAATTTTACGTATTTATTATTACTATCACCTGTTGCTACCAAAATATCAGCTGTTGCCTCCCCAAATATTATAAACGAAAGCTAATCGATCAAAGCTATAAATAGCCGCAGGTTAAATTTGAAATGAATAGTCACAAGCGATATTGTCAAGTTGGATCTTATAAAAATGCGCCACTAAGTGTTTATCTGAGCGTATCACCACAAAAGTACATCACAATACCTTGTTTCCGTGTTCTGGCGGCTAAATTATAATAATAATAAACATCTTTATTTAGCAATCTGCTAATAATAAACCACTACACGTTTTGTTTAACATAATTTGTACATAGTTTCTTATATTCCTTAATTCCCACACATGTTTTTATTTCCTCCGGTAGCTTATTATACATAGAGAACCCATAAAAGAAAATAGAATGTCTATCCCTATACGTACGAATAGGCTGTATAAAAAAATCTTCCTGCCTCCTCGTATTATAATTATGTACATCTCTAAGATACTGGAAACAGTTCAAGTAACTTGGCAATAACTTATTCTTTAATTTAAAAACAAACAATAGAACACTTAAAGCTAATCTCTGCTTTACACTCAAAAATTGCAGCTTATTCAACATCGATAAATTGCAGAAACAAAGGCAGAACCGGGCTAAAGCGTCGTACAACAAGAGCACCTTTAATGGTTAATGTTGACGGGAGATGGTTTTGGCTGTGTACCATGAAGTTTTGGGCACAATAACTACGTTGGGGGTGAAGGGTTGCGGGTTACAGATCCTCGGGAACAAGCTGGAAGGGGTGAGCACGATGAAGATTGCTGCCTCCTTTATAACTGAGCGTCTTTCTGTAGGACTACATCAACACAAATGGAAGATTCTGGGCTACAAACTCATACACGAAACCACCACACATAAAAGCACTGGCCTAATTAATGAAGGTTGCTTCTACCGGGGGCCGCACATTGTAAAATGCTTGTCGAGCCTCTGAATGTGTGAAGGAAACTGGCTTAATCACGCGGTTTCATGAAGAATGATGGAATATAAGCGTCACTTGCCAGCTCGTTCCTACACGTAGATGCGCTATGTGTATTACAACATATTTCCCAATGGCAAACGGGCAGATCATCATGTAGACTAAAACCCACGCTCAAATCGGCCTCTATTATTTAGCAGCAGAAACACTGAATGCTGTTTACGCGAAAAGGAGAGCTATAACAAAAATGATACAACAGAGCTTGCATCTACAGGGCTCTACAAACATGTGACGGGAGAAAACAAAAGGTGTCGCTAGTTATCTCGATGTGAATGAAATTTTGCGAGAAAACACTAGAATTCAAAATTGTCTTAACATCATCTTTTAGATATCAGAATGTTGTCAATCTGGTTTACCTGATCATTGTCCGGTACTTTTTTTTTAAGACCTCTAGTTTTGCTTCTCAGTTCCCTAGTTCCACCACACATTTTTTCTCTCCCACTTTGTACACGTTTCTTATTTTTGATTTCACTTAATTCCTACTCAAATACAGCACTCCACCTAAATTTTATGACCTCAGATTCTTGTTTCTATACTGCGTCTCAGGGTGACTAGACAGTACAGGGCCTTATGGCAAACAGCGATGCCATATGTCTCCACAAAAGTGTTCTGTAGAAAATATGCCCCCATCACAGACAAACAAATCCGGCTATTGTAATAGAGACAGCTTAACTATAATCCCTCATTACCTGGTACGTTTTGTCAGTGGCATTCAAACAAGTTTAAGAACGAAACAATTACGTACAGTAGGATCTCCGTTATCACAAACACATAATTCTTTTAATCGGAGCTTGTCATAGTTTTTTAGTGAGTAAAATTAGGTTTTAACAAGCATAAAATTCGCCAAATTTGGTGGATTTGATAGCCGGTAAAAATAAATAAAACGAATATGTGTTTCACGGCAATCGAGTTTATATATTTAAAATAGAAATTGGAAAAAACAGTAACTGATTATAATTTTTAATTGTAAAGCTTAAAAATTGTACAATTCGTGTATCACTACTCGCTGTCACTATTGTTCGCTTCACTATTAATGTCACTATCACTATCTGCATCATTTATATTTATAATAATTGGTTCTATATCTTCTAACAAATTATCGACTTCCCACATTGTCGTTTCTGTTGCTATTACGTGATTTACATAGTTATTCCATTTTTCTGGCGTAACTCGCAAATATGCTTCACTGATTAAATTTCGGACTTCATTCTCCTTAAAATTCGTGTTATGTCCGGCTACGTACCTTAAAAAAAATCCGCTTAATTGTGCATTAAATTTACTTTTTAAAGATTAATAATAAATAATTAAAAAATATGGTGATAAATCGTGGATGTTATAATTCTAAATAAGAAAATTATGGACAATAAACTAATTAAGCAAAGAAATTTAATTATGTATTTATAATATCTTGGGTGTCGATCTTTGATAACATTAAAAATTTATTTAAATGACATTTTGGAAACTTTTGCTGCATTATAATTCAATAAATGCCAAAATTAAACAGTGTTAAGACAATATTTAAATTAAATACCTTTTTACTTCACTCCACACCAATTCTATAGGATTCAGTTCGCAATGGTAGGGCGGGAGTCTCAAGATCCTCACATTGTGCCTTTTTGCAATTTCTTCTATTTTATACCCATCATAGTTTCGTTTGAAGGTATTAACTACTTCCAACAATTCGTTTTTTAAATAGCCCTCTTCAAAAAATAAATCTTTAGACCGAAGCCATGCCTGAATTTCGGCTTTATTTGAAGTACTGTTCGGAATTTGCTCTAACTTTCTACTGTGGTAAGACGCATTGTCCATAACAACAACAGTTTTTTCTGGTAGATTCGGAATCAACTGATGTTCGAACCACTTTTCGAAGTTGGGTCCATCCATTTCATCATGGTAATCTTGGGTATTTTTCTTAGCCAAAAAAGTCAGCTCTGCTCCATCAATAAACCCGTTTTTGCATCCTGCATGTAACAGGACAAATTGTGGACCACGAGTTGTAGGAGCTTTCAAACCTGTGGTCAATCCACGAATAAATGCATCCCGATGCGATTTAATCGATTTATCGACCCATTCTTTCGATACACTATGTCCGATATTTACCCACGATTCATCCAAATACACGATATTGTATCCAACTTCACGATTATTACGAATTTCGCGTAAATAACGATGACGCCAAGAGATTATTTCTTGCTTTTCAATTAAAATAGATTTTCTGCCACGCTTTTCATACACAAAGTCCATGTCACTCAGTATGCGATGCATTGTTGCGCGCGAAAAATTAGGCAAATTTGCATTGCCATTTACTGCAGCTAACACAGAATTTATTGTAGGCGGTATATTGTCTCCATAAAACTGGTGCACTATTCTGCGAATGTCACTCTTCATTTCTCCGTCGTATTTGGTTTCACGAGATGTAACAATTTTGCGCTTTTTGGGCCTTTCTTTTGGAGGAAGTAGTCCAGCTGGTGAAGTGTACTCTTGTCTCACGTTGTAAAGCTTCTTTTCACCCACGCCACTCATTTCGGACACTTTTTTGATTATAGTGGATATCAAATCGTTAGTTTGATTTAAATGGTAACTGACGAGATTCATTACTATTTGCTTTTCTGAAACTTGCAAAGATTGTCCACGTTTCCATTTAACAATTTCCTCCATTGAGCGGTCAAAACAACAATAAACAACAATAAAAGCACTAACAATAGATAAATGTATAGAATACTATGCAAAAATAATCGCAAATGGAATATGTCTACAGGCTCTGAGAACAGATGAAGACTAAACATATTTTGTACAAAAATTACCCTAATGGCTTATTAATTTATTTTGCATTAGAAAGTAGTTATGAATCACTCAAACTTTTGGAAGTACAAATTTGTCACCCTCATTATGGTTGTAATTAAGAACCAATTTGATGCATACAGCAGACGTTAAACCTGATGTGCAGTAAATTACTTCAGTTTTAAAAATGATAAGATATAGGTATTAATTATTTATAATCTTCTATACAGGGTGATTTATAATAGGTGTAAAACACTTTACTATCTTGTTCCGGAAGTAATTTTAAGATAAAAATGTCATATGGACATAGGTCATATTCCAATTTGTTTTTACTTATGTTTTGAAATTGTTCTTTAATAATCATTACTAATTCACTAAAATTTAAATCTGTTGTAGTTCTGTAACTAATTGGAATATGACCTATGTCCATATGACATTTTTATCTTAAAATTACTTCCGGAACAAGATAGTAAAGTGTTTTACACCTATTATAAATCACCCTGTATAAATAATGGTTTCTGAATTACAAATTATACTTTCTCAAACTGATTAATCTGAACTACAAATGATGCTTTCTGAATTAAAATTTTGCGTGAGAACTTATTGGGAACCTCTGGCTTTTCGTCTATTTCGGTCAACTTATACCATCACCCGTTGCATAGAACTGGCAACGTCTGAGCGAAATTCCCATAAGGAAAGCATTCCCTATCCTCTCCACGCTGTCTTGTCACCCTGAGACGCTCTATACTTTGGCATGTTCACTTTCCATATTTTCCACAGCTCTTGTTTTCACTTTCCATATTTTCCACAGCTCTTGTTTTCACTTTCCATATTTTCCACAGCTCTTGTTTTCACTTTCCATATTTTCCACAGCTCTTATTTTCACTTCACCAAAATTGTTTAAACATCCCTGTTGTTATCATAAATAGTACACTAATTTTATTTTTATTTTATTTTGGTACTCAACCAACAGCCATTAGCCCAATTATAGGCGTCGCTGTACATTTTATGTGGACTTCCAACCCCACTAACGACTTTCATGATCTTATTATGACATCCGGGACCAACTATTTCCATGCCAGCCGTATCACGAGGCGCCGAGAGAAGCAGCCATGGAACTCACATCCAAGTTCTGACCAGAAAGAGCGTTGCTTAACTCTGCTGATCGAACGTGGACGCTTGTTCAAGCCACACCACCTGGGACCTTTTCCCACTTTCCTTTACAACCCTTAGGATTCAGTCCACTTTTATGTACTTTTGCATTTTAAATTGCGCTTTAAAACACTGAAAAATGCACTCTTACTCACACCGCCAGCAGGGCCTATAAACGTGGTTGCACAGCTTACATTCAGTTTCCTTATATCAAAAACCGTTGTCAATAAATACAAAAAACAATATCGCCATGAAATATCAAAAGCTAAAAAACTGCTTATGATGGATATATCAATGCATCATCCAATAAACAACGTGCTATGTGGACTGTAATAAAGTCTAATTCAATTAATAATGTTAAAAATATGTCAACCCGTTTGAACGCTGAAACATTTAATATCTTTTTTGTTCATGTTGCCGATAATATAATTTCTGAACTGCCTAGCCCCAATACAACTTTTGATGAGTACATTTCTGGCAGATTTGTAAATCCTAGAAATGAACCTTTTATGTTTTCACCTGTGACACATAACATGGTTAGGGAAAGAATAAATTGCTTAAGAAACAGTGAGAGCAGAGACTGTTATGAATTAAATGTAAAGATTATAAAGAAAATAAAGAATATTATCATCTCTCCTCTTACCAAACTAATTAACTTGTGCATATCTCAAAATATATTTCCCACAGCTCTAAAGATAGCAAGGATAGTACCTGTGTTTAAAAATAAGGGGTCCATTGATGATGAGGGAAATTACCGCCCTATATCTCTACTACCTATCATATCAAAAATATTTGAATCTCTTATGAAGGAACAGATGAATGATTACCTTGAGAAAAATAACATCTTTACTCAGAAACAGTATGGCTTTAGGAATAAAAGATCAACCACAGTAGCAATCGACAACCTGACGGAAGGTGTTTCCGATGGTTTTGAGCGGGGACTGGATACTTATGCATCATTCTTTGACTTGACAAAGGCCTTTGACTGTGTCTCTTTTGATATTCTACTTCATAAACTCCTAATTTATAATTTCCATGCTAATAGTATTGCGCTACTAAAGTCTTACCTGTATGAGCGTACTCAGTATGTATCCTACAGTGGGCAGGTTTCAAAAAAACTATCTATCAAATATGGAGTACCTCAGGGTTCAGTCTTGGGGCCTCTGTTGTTTCTAATTTTTATTAACGATCTGCCTAACTCTGTCCCAAATTCAGACTTAATTCTCTTCGCAGATGACACCACCAACTTGCAGTAGTATCATCCCTCTGAACCTATTAATGAAATTATATCTGAAAGAGAGCTAGATATTCAAAAGTGGTTCCAGGCTAATAAGCTTAGTCTGAATTACACCAAGACCCAACACATAAACTTTTCACTTCGTCATGCTCAACCTGACCTCCCGTGCAGCCGATCAGTTAAATTCTTGGGGGTATACCTGGACTCTCGGCTTACTTGGGAAGAACATGTTTCCCAACTGTCCTCTAAACTATCGAAAATAATTTTTCTAATCAGAAGCTTGTCAAAAAATGCTTCCAGGAATATACTTCTAACAGCGTACCATGGGTATTTTGCATCTAACATGTCATATGCAATCTTAAATTGGGGTCATTCAGCTCATATGCCCAAAATATTTGCCCTACAAAGAAAATGTATTCGTATTATCACAGGACTGGGCTACAGGGACTGTTGTAGACATTGTTTTGGGGAGCTCCGGATAATGACTATCCCGTGTGTCTATATTCTGCGTTGCTTGATCCACTTAAGGAGAAATATCACTCTGTTTCAAACTCATGGGGATGTCCATGACTACCCAACTCGCCACAATCAAAACATCATTCCTGGCTTTCGCAGACTTGGGAGGACCCGCAGGGGTACTGACTACCACTGCATAAAATTCTACAATGTCCTTCCAGATAATATAAAAAAACTTAATGAGAAATTATTTTTGTCAAAAATAAGAACTTACTTAATTTTAAAATCATTTTATTCCCTTGAAGAATACCTCACCAGTGACTTTGAAGACCTCTGAGTATTTGAGATTGAATTTATTAATAATTCTTTTCCATAATTGTCATCAATGTAAAATTTTAATTGTAAATTATTGTTTGTTTGTGATACTTCTATTTTAAATGATTATGTTAGAGTTTTATATAGATGTATGTTTAAATATTTTGTTTTAAAGTGTTAATTGTATTTTCTTATATATTTTACATTATTTATATGGTTGCTGACCTGTATAAACACTTATTTTGTGTACTGATACTAATAAATAAACTAAACTAAACTAAACTATTTATAAATTCCATTATACTATAAATTATTTATGAATAAATTTCTTTAAAGGTGTATTCTGTTGTAAACGGAGTTGTGCATCTCGAACTACACAAGTACGAACCGAAATTTGAAAGGAACCGTCAGTACGAGTTCAAAAATTCCTTGAACGCATGGCTGATCAGCAAGGGTTTTGCTCAGCCCACCGAAGAGAGCTTCCTGTCGAAGGCAAGTAGGATATTTTGCAGCACAATCGAAAAACTAATGTCAGTTTTACTAGGAAAACCACTTGAAGCGGCTGCAAGTGCTGGAAATGCCCGATAAGCTGGGCGCTTTCCAGAAAGAGGAGGACAGCCACGTCGAGGACCTGCAGGAGGTCGAGCATCCCTCCGACGCCTTGTACATAAACACCATCGAGTTGAAAGGTCCGTTCAGTCCCTTGGAAATGCAGATTTACAGTGTTATCAATAGCGGTGCCCACAAAAGGGCTACCATCGAAGCGAGCTCTGTTAATACTGTTCTGCTCGATATGGACCCACAGGATCCACACGAAAGGTAACATTTTACTTGTTAACTTGTTTAGAATCACAGTAGTTTTTTTTTTCATATTCAGATTAATAGTGGCAGCTCATATTGGCCAAAATCCGTCTGGAACCGCACTTTCACTGCGTCATAGCACTGTGATGCCCAACATCCATGGTTTCCCTATGCTGATGAGTCTGTTGTTTTGCCCTACGATGGAACCGAAACCGACTGAAGACGGAACTGGCATTGGAGCAATTCTGTGTGGCTTAGGTGCTCATGAAAATTCTCACCGGTCCATTTATCCTCCTCACGATATCTGTCTTGGATTAGATATGGAGTTAACTGAAAATGATATAGATAGTGTAAGTCAAAATAAGAGTAAAAAATAACATGGTGTTCAGCGGTGTACTGAGGGTGAATGGGATGAGATGTTGGGGTGCAAAGTGTGTTAGACTCCGAACCAGAGAAATTGGGAAGCCTTTCAGGTCACCATATTCAGAAATGTCCTTGAGCATCTCAAAACAACAGAAAATTCTAAACGACGTAGTATTTCATAGATGAAAATTTCTAAACCGCGGAAAGGCCTTGAGCATTTGAAAAGAATCTTAATTCAAGGTGGCCTTGAGAATGCAAAACCGCTCGCTCAATATTTTGTAAGACCTTGATAATTTCAAAATGGTATTGAGTATTTCTTAAGTGACATTACAAAATTTAAAAATGCTCTTGGAAATTCAGAATCGACCTTGAAATTTTGTGTAGAATCGATTTTCAAAATTCTTCCTTCATCATTCTGGTCAATTCAATCTCATACAAGACAAAAATGATAGTTTTGTCCAATTTTATAAATTACAGATCAATGAGCTCCGTTATTGGATGAATATGTCAATTCATTCAATGGAATCGAATTACCAAGATAATCCTGGAGCTGTGGAAATGGTTGTTTGCCAAAGAGAACTCAAAGACAGACTGTTCAGGTAAGCGTTTTATTAAATATATACAGCATGTTAAAAAAAGGCATTAGAAAAATGAAGTGACAAAATAAGAAAAGAAGGTTGCTGAGTGTTAGTATCAGTTGTAATATAACAAGTGGAATGATTATTATCGATGATTTTTTCCGAGTTAAAAGCGGAACCTAAATTTAACGAGTGCGTAGCACGAGTTAAATTTGTTGTTTCGGTTTTAACGAGTAAAAAATCATCGATCATTAATCATTACACGAATTATATTTGGAAAGAGAATATATTGAATGAAATGCAAAATATCAAATATTTACTTTTTGTTCTTAGGTTGGCACAGTTAATGTTCGTTACCCTGCTGACAATTTTAAGTCTACGTCAAATTCGAGTTTAGCAGGTTAGATTTTCCGTCAGTTTTGACACAAACTGACACAAAACCTAACCTACTAACGTCGAATTTGACACGGACTTAAAATTGACAGCAGGGTAACCAACACTAACAGTGCCAACCTAAGAAGAAAATCACAACCATTTATGATCACCCCTAAAAACAATTACGAAAATAAATTACTACCGCTGTGATAATGTGTAACTAGGCATTTGCATGCACCTCATTGGCTGAAATAGCGACACGTGATACATGAATTATATTCTCTCCATAATTAATGATTATCATTAACACATTTAAAACACATAACCATGCGGGAAGCATATTATTAAACTCTATTAAACAGGTTTTTAAAAACGGAACGTAAGAGCATTGAGCGGGTGTACATTAAGCACAGCAATGTGTGGGGCAAGATATTATACGATGCAGCCATACTGCAGCCTGGAGATGCATCTACTCTAGTCAAGTCAGAAATATGGCCATTGCATTGGACAATAAGGTTAAACAAAGGAGCAGAAGAGCAGGTGAATTTCGAAAGGCATATGAACGAGCTAGAAGAAGTTGCTTTACGGTAAGTTACGCATTTTTTTTATGAAACTGTTCTCAATGTACATTTTTTGAATTTCAGGATGAAGATTGTGAATGAGATCGTGTGCAACCTTTGTAACCAAACTTTCTACTCGGCCGGAGAACTCCGTATCCATCTTGCTTCGAAGCAGCATATCGCTATTAAGAACTCTCATACGGCCCGTTTTGAGAACGGCGAAATAAACTAATCTAAAAAAATAAAGACTTATTATGTTATATCCTAATGTGTAGTTTAATGTTTTTTTTATTATAAGACTAAGTCCTTGTGTTTCTGACATTTAATTTTGTTATGGAAAGATACGTTTTGTATATGTTTTTACAAAATAAAGTTTAATTTTTTGCATTTTCTATTAAAATGTTGAACTGCAAACGTGTTTAGGTTTCAAATTATGCTCATCTGTATGCATCATGTTGCTAATTTGTACAAGTCTATATCTAATTGCAAATTTTCATATTGCTCATTGACTATTTTTATTCAGAAAGGCCAATTTCACTTCAGATCATATGGGTCATATTAATTTAAAATACCATTGACAATGGGCCATCATTTTATTGTGATTTTATAAAAATGTTTAACTATTAAACATCAGGAACTAGTTAAATTATGAACATTCATAACCTTAAAACCTTCGGGTACCTACTTATGTATTAATGAATATTCATTAGTCACATTTAGAGCACTTTTTACTGCAATATGTTTAGTCCACATGCCATAGATTGGGGTTTACATTCCTACAAGACTGGACAAGATGAGCGAAAGACAAGTGTTTAGCTATGAGTAAATTTGCATTTAGTGTTGAAAATTTTGACTGGATCTCGACGTTAATTGAATTACTCGAATTGCACCGGATCCATTGGTTAAACACCCCAACATCGTGAGGTAAAATGGGACAAGAGAAAATAAAGTAAAGCAGCAGATGCGGTTCCTTGAGAAGCCTTACAAACTAAGCTATCACCCGCGATGTAATGATTACTGCATTACGCCCACCGAATTTCAGTTAAAGAGTAATACGAAAATGCTGAAATTCAGTGTCTGTAAAAATTCAAATTAGTAACTGTTCACCCTTATACACTGTGTCCAAGATAACGAGGACCAGTATGGGAATTCCGTTGTTACGGTATTAAATTGGTCTTACGACACTCACGGATGAGCGAGTATCGCAAGCTAAACAAATCCGGGAAATGAGCACGCTCACCCGAGAAACGTCAAGAACAGGCTAAAGGCCTCGGCACAAATACGCTCAGGGAGATGGGCGTGGTCCAAAATGGTACACCACAGGGCAAGCGTGTCGATAAGTATATAGGGTGTTGCAAAAGAAATGGGCGCCACAAGATCCAAATCCGAGTACCCACATTCAACTGGACCTTGTGGGTCAAACGGGGCGAAAAATACTCAAATAACTATTTATGGAAGCCACAGTGCCGCGACAGACACAACGACCTACCTGGAATGCTCATCTGCCACGTCCGGGCCTCACCTTACAATGGTCGTAACACAGTGACAGTACGGTTAATACATCTATTGGGCCACTCCAAGTGACCTACCAAACATCATACAAAAATACAGTTATTTTCGGCACGTATGCCGGCTAGTAAGAATGGCTTAAAGAGTACGCCCAGCTGGGAAGGGCTTTAACTAAAGGTTGCGGCGCATAGCTGAGCCGAACAACAAATCCAGGCCGAATGAGGTTATAAAGTCGGCTTAGGCCTGAACAGGCGTGACACGCGAGTGCAAAACCTGAACTTGAGTTCGAGTCACCAGAACGCCCTGACTTACAGGGAAACATTTGAAAATAGCAATCGCTACATTTGTGCCAGAGTGTACTATGCGTATTTAAGCGTCAAGCGCGAACTTAAAACGGGTTCATTTACAAAACCAAGCTGCCTTGCAGCACTGAATGCTAAAACACGAACGTGAAATGTTGTACTTGAGTGTACTCTACATTAATTATACGTCAAACGCAAACTTGAAAGGCTAATTTACAAAACACAGTTAACTTGCAGCACTGAGTGTTAGAACACCACGTTAAATTTTATTCAGAGTGTACTCTGCATTAGTGCTTAATTTTACAGAAAGAAAACTGTCTTGCAGCACAAAATGTTAGAACACAGCGTTAGATTTTACACAGAGTGTACTCTGTATTTGGAAGGTGTCAAACGCAAACTTGGAATGATTAATTTACAGAAGCAAAACTGTCTTGCAGCACAGAATGTTAGATCACAACGTTATATTTTAATCAGAGTGTACTCTGCAATGGTTATGTATCAAACGCAAACTGGAATGTACTATTACATTATTTCAGCGTCGGGCGCCGACTTAAAGGGTTAAGTTCAAGAACATGCGAACGAACTAGTCTATTGCACAATTTTTACCTTGTTAGCGGGCTCCGTTTCGGAAAATTCCTCGAATGTAATTGCTCGAAATCAATTGCTCGAAAATCAAATTGCTTGAATATAACTTTTCTCGAAATACAAGTTCCTCGAACCGCAATTTCTCGAAAATGTTTTGCTCGAATTTATGTGGTCTTAACATCTGGAAATTTATTTCGGTATTAAAGAGGGAGCAGAGTTTGAACGAATTACGGATAGAACAATATGTCAGCGGTCAACAACACACCATAAGTCGAAGAATATATCGTGATAGTGCACAGAGACTTTTAAGATTAGTGAGTAATTATGGGCATGACAGAAATATCTATGACTATTCCCCTCAGATAATATAAACCAATCCCATCAATCAATTTTCAAAATTTGAACCAATAAGAGTCGAATACAGCGAATATTTTGCACTAGTGCAATACCCGGGTATTTGCACAAGTGCAATATCGAGTATTTGCGGGAAGAAGAGCAAACCAGCTAGACACATAAAAAATTTCAGAAAGAAAACTGAAAACTTTAAAAATGAATAGTGTGGTATACAAAGGATGACATTTCTTCGAGGAATAGTCTTGCAATATTCCCCGCGTGCACTAGGGATATAACTACTGATTATGTGCGTGGAATAGTACATAACATATCATATTAAAAACATATAATATTTGGTTTTTATAATTTGTTAAGTGATTTCGACCTCGTTCAGCCATTTTTGCTATCAGTCCAGCTATAGGTTGTCATTAACGAAATTAGTTAAAAATATTCTGCCCGAATTCTTACTGGATTCGGCCCTGTACTAGTATATTCGAATTCATCTTAGCCAGCGTTCAGATGCCCGTGACCTGTAAAATTTCTTATAAATATTTTATTGGGACTGCGTAGCTTTTTGCAGTTATCTTCGTTTAGGTTATATTTCTCCGAATTGTAATTATAAATTCATTCTTTGTTCCATGTTAGCGATAAGACCGTATTGTATTCCAACTTTTTAGCTTGCTTACTGCCCGATGTATTTAAGCTTTTGAAAATAAGGTTTGATGAATCCTTTGTTGTCACGAATGTGTGAACACTGATTTCGAAGCTCAATGTTTCTTTTAATAACTTAGCGCCTGAAGTTTTTTAGAATTGTCCTTGTAACCTGAAACGTGAGCCTCATGGAACTTTTCGATATGCAGTATCAACAAGCGGGGCTTCCCCCCGAATTTTGCTAAGTCAGATATGACCTCATGCTGCGTGTAGTTGCTTTCTTTGATAACCAAACTGTGTGTAAAGGAAATAAAAATCGATAACTCCTTAGGGAATGATGCATTTAAAATTAATGGTTTCGGAGTTCGAAGTTTTCTTCCGTTGTGCTTCTTCGCGCGGAATTCGAATTAAGTTTCAATCTGTACCCAGCTCTTGAGTGAACTAGGCGTTTGTGATTTTCGCTACCCCGGTTCGTAGCTTGCGCTGCGAATCGGGGCAGCTTTTGCTAACTTGTGGTGATTAAGTTGTGGACCCTTTTTGATTTTTGGTGCGAATTTTTGAGTGCCTTGGGGCACGTTAATGGCGAGTGCAGTTAAACCCGAATCTTCGAAGCGAACATTTCTTCTTGTGTGTTTTTGGAAGTGTATTTAACTCGACGTTGTTAAATTGGCCGATTTTCGTTTCATACCGCTGGTCTCCGGGGAGCCTTTTGGCACTCTTTGCCGATTCGATTAGAAACGATATCTGAAGAGCCTCAACTAACTTTTTTCCCTGTTAAGTCGGGAAAAAACTATTGCGTAATGCATATCTGTGTCAACGTCGGGTTTAATTAAAGGAAGGGCCCCCGCGCGATATAGTGTTGTTTGCTGTCACTTCGTTGATTCACGTTTGCTGCCGATTGTCTTCAATCCCTCGAGTTTCTGCTCCACCTGTTGCCTCTTCTGGAGAATTCGCTACACCTCTGGCACGTTTTACCAGGCCTCCACGAGGACGAGTACATCTGCACTGAAAACTGCATGCTGCAACTATCAGGTAGGCGCCTTGCATTGTACCAATTAAATAACTCTGGTGCCTAACTTAATGTGCGATTTTATATTTTATTGTGCGTCAGTGCTTATAAACGTTGCGTACGTCCGCTAGGACTTATGATCTGTCTCGGTTAATGTCTACCAGGGACTTTACTCCTGTCGTCCATTTTATGTCACTTGTTTTGGATAATATTGTTTTTTGTGTCTTTGTAACTAGCCCTTAAGATACATTTTGTTTTCGTGGGCCCCTTTTCATATTCACGTAGGATTATCTTATTACTAAATTCAAACTCACCTTCGGGTGTTTGTTTTAATGTACCGATTTGTGTAAACTGTCATGTGTTTCTTTAAATAATAAACTTGTTAAAGTCAGTTCATTCTTTTTATGAGATTTGTAACCCCCTCTGGGTCTTATATCGGTGTAACCTGGCAAAGGCCAAGTGTAATTAATTTTGTGAAGTTAAAGCATGCTCTTTTGATTAAGCGAGCCCCGAGATTTGGGCCAGCCAGTGTTCTTTTGTTATTCTTTAGTGGCGGTGGCCTTGAAGGTAAGTGATTTAACGACAAGGTTACCCGGCTACTCGGAGGAGGCTTGGTAAACAACAGGCTGAGGTGTTCAGCAACGTATCTGGAGGACTTCTCCATAGGCTACGTGTATTGTTCTTGGTTCTAGACACGTTAGCCACCCCTCATCAGAACAAAGTGGCGCTCAGGCATTTCTTTTTCTGTTAAGCAAGCTTTAGGGTAAGTACCCCGTCGGTTTTTTATTTAAGTCTTCGAACTACCCCATCCCGATTGAGCTAAGTGCGGGTAACTGGGGCAACAACACCTGTCCCGACACATTTAGATCTGTGTTTTCTAGGGAAAGCCGGCGAACCCTGCAGTTTGTACCCGATTTTTGACAGTGCTCTTGATCGATGTCGATCTGAGCATTTAATACCGTAACAAATTTTTGACCTAATCACATACCTATACCTATTTTTCATTAATAAAGGTTGTAATTTGTGTTTTTTTTATATTTGATATTAACTCATTCGAGTTAAGGCTATTTCACAACTTTATTTTTTTCGAGCAACAGATAATCGAGAAATTGCTGTTCGAGAAACTTGCAATTCGAGCAACTGATTTCGAGAAATTCATTTTCGAGCAATTGCATTCGAGCAATTTACCTAGAACCAGCGGCGTCAGCCTGCAACGGGCGGTGGCATTCAAAGCAGTGTCGGTATATCGCTCGCACCTGGGTGTGTGACAAGAGCGGAAAGGCTACGGCGTCTTCTAGAATCCTCTAAAAAAAGCGGATTGTGTACGGGCCACTTCGACCATTACACAGATAACAGCGGAACCGTTATATAGGTAATTTCAGGAACAGGATTCCGCCTCCCAAACGACGGCGGAAAATCGGCTTTAACGAGCCCACATATGAACTGAATTCCCACAACGACTCGCCCCGGAATTTTCTAACCCACACACGTGTGCACGCCAACGTCACCAAGCAGCGTTTGTCTCCGACTGACAAGAAAAACCTCGCTCGTGAACACAGCTGTGCCTCGAGAGATTCACCCCGGCCAATCACAGCGTAGGATGCGTCAGAGACGCTCAACGCGTGTTCGTCCACCAGCGAAACAAGCAGAGGCTATCCTTGCGCTCACGGGCTGAATTTTAAATAACTTGCAAAACAACGCGCTGGGACACGCAGCTGCACGAAACTAAGATGACAGGGATGCACAAAGATTACAAATTAGAAACAGTGATGAAAGGGTTGTACAAAGTTACGAATGGCTATACTTGATACTAAACATTGCAGTATTATGCGATGAACTATGCCTAAAACGGACTCGAAATACAGGCGAACTCGCCACTTACGTACCAAAACTGTTTTCAAGGTTTGTGTAGCTGATTAAATCACTGAGAAATGTAAAATGGCTTGACACCGTTAATAGTAAAAGATACAAATTTGGTTAAAAGGAAAAAAAGATGCGTATTTTTTTTTAAATTTTATTCCGCACTCCGCCAACAGCCGTTGGACCAATTATAGGCGTCACTACATTTTATGGGGACTTCCAACCCCACTAACGACTGTCATGATGTTATTATGACAACCCGGACCAACTTTTTTCCGTGGCAGCCGTACCACGAGGTGCCGGGAGAAGCAGCCGTGGAACTCCCATCCAAGTTCTGACCAGAGAGAGCGTTGCTTAACTCTGCTGATCGAACGTGGACGCTTGTTCAAGCTACACCACCCGGGACCTATCCCAATTAAGGGACTAACAAAATGACGCCTAGAAATAGGATAGAATAGAATCCTTGGTATGATTTTTTTTTTTTGGATTTTTAACTATTATTTTCTGGCGTTAATATTAAAATTAGACCGAAGCTGCCAACTTTTAATAAACATAGATTACGTTATTAATTTTATTATCCGCCCTTTTGTCTCCGAGCAACCTTCGCCAATTTAATTTTTTTAAATAGGACTTGTCTGATGTCAAATTTCAGAAACCCTTTTCATTCTAAATTCAGCAATGTATGTTTTGAGTCGTTTTTGACCAAGAAATTTTTGGATACAGACCTGCGTCCGAAAGATTTTTATACGTTGTTTCAGCTTTTGCAATTTAAAGAAAGAAGTAATGAGCCACACTGGATGTTTTTCTATTTCTAATTTTAATTATTGTATATTAGTAAGAAAAACAATAAATTACTTACTATTGAAAATTATTTGTATTCCAAGACCAGACCATACGTGATTATTAGAGATTAAAAACTGTTTCATTTTAAATGGTCGTTTTAGTGGCACGTCAAATTTTCAGACAAAAGATGGCTATTTTATGACAAAAACGAAATGTTTCGGAGCGTCATTGTTCTTGGCTATAAATAGGTCAGGAACAGATTTGGGAGACATTCCAGATTCTAACTTAATTCATGATCCGACATTAAATTGAGCATTCTAAATTCATTCTAATTTCGGCATCCAACATTACATTCAAAATTGTGAAATGTAACGCGTTGAATCCGCAGCGGTTTACATTAGAATAATTATAATTTAAGCACTTATGTCAAGTTCTACATAAACGTATGGGTACTTCACGTGCATTGAAAGTGGGCCAGTAGACCATTTACAAAATGTCTGCCGAACCGTTTACTCTGTGTGTGTGTAAAACTTTAGTACGGCAAATGCTACTTACCTAATTCAAGGATTGTGAGCTGTTTGGACGAGCTGCAGTCCTATTGGCGATGTTTGCTGCACAGATGGCCCAGAATTCACCAAAGGACAACACAAACCCGGCATTTTGAAGAAGTGCTCCTCAAAGCGAACGAAGCATCAGTAGCGGTGATTTTGCAGAGGCGTATCATAAAGGTGGAAAGTGCACGTTTTCTTTACTATTGGCACGCGAAATTGTAAATGTTTGTTACAAAGCTTGTTAGCTTTTCTCTTGCCTTTAGGTCAGCTTTCTATATTTTAACTTTCAAAAATTGATCGCTATAAAAGTGTACTTGACGCCCGTCTCTAGCTACAGTGAAAACGTCGTGTATACTTTATTAATGAGATATCCAAATTAATTTGAGCGCCAACAAGTTGAATTACTCCCAAGCACACTGATATAGGTAAAAGAAGATTTCTAAACTTCACTATACAGATTGCGGCAGGCAACTAGGACCATTGCAAAAGCAAGGAGAATATGCATGGGGCCGTCGCACAGTGGTTCAAAATAAAAAAAGTCGATCCAAAGTCAAAATTTTTATTGTTTTATACGATGCTAAACATAACACATAATTGTTCTTCTAGTATCTGGCCAACTTCTGAAATACATAATTCCAAAATTAAATTACGGAGAAAGACAACATTACTCCCGAAACGTACGATAAAACACATACATTTCGAACAAAAATATTTTTTTTAATTGCGACCTCTTCTCTTAGCTGTACAGACGTCCTCTTGCAAAATGTTTAAGAAAAATTAATATATTGAGAACGCTTGGACCTTTAGCTATCACCTGAGTGCATTATTTTTCTAAAAAAATTTACCCGTTTTTAAATTCGCTGGTACTTAATGGACTCTCCATATTCGAGTAAATTTCGCACTATTTATATTCTACGAAACAGAGGACAAAATAATTCGTAGTTCACATTATTCTTTAGGATCTTAGGTAAACAAAAACACCTCATTGGTTTGTTTCGGTTTGCCCCTGCACCCCTTACGACATGTAATGGGGCGGTCGGTGCCGGTGTCCGTAGACTATTTTACCGCGGTGCAGCATTGCTCCTGTCTTAGCGTGCATCATTTTCGCTTGCTGCTTGCATTTTTAGTGGCTGTTTTGATGTGATTTAATATTGTGTGTTGTTGTATAACTTTACTTTGTGTGTTTTGTGTATATTCTAACAATGGCGGTTCGTCCAGTTGCACGTTTCTCATTACACGAAGAGTTTATAGAAAATATCGAATTATCCATTGAAGTTCGAAAAAATTGTGTTATAGAGTATCTAAAAGATGTTTTTCATACAAACGTAAATGAGGTTGCCATAAAGGCACTTATAGTTTTCACTAGAACACATTTTTTCGCCCCATATATTAAAAATTGGAAGAATGTAAAACGAAATAATAAACGAATTATACAGAAATTTCGCAAGTGGCTTGACGAAGAAATAAAAGTCCAGGATATTGTTCTTCGTTGTGTACCTGCTCCTATAAATTATCCGAAGAGACACAAGAAGCAACAAATAAAGATTTGCGACGATATAGGGAACATCACACCAGGAATATTAGTGTCCTGAACATAAATGCAGATGTTTTCCACCAATTAATATTAAGTTCAGATCCCAAATCAAGTTCTTTTTTACAGGGCAAACAAAAACAGAAGAACTGATGTTGATGTCCTCCAATTGATTAATATTTCTGAAGAAGACAAGTATGATTTCGCATTATATCGTATTCTACGCTATCCTTTATCTAATAGACGTGTCTGTCTGGGACGCTGTTTCAGCAGCCAAACCGTAAGAGCTAGAGAAAAAAGTTATTAAAGTTATATGTTTGGAATGGTCATGTCAGGTCAGGAACCGAATTTCAGTCGTCGCGTGACACTTCCGGTTTTCGAGAAATCACGTGATTTCCGTCCGACCGGGACGCGGTCCGTCCGGGACGGTCTTTTTTGTTTTATTAAATGAGACATTTGTCTCACTGGACTGCTAGTCCTTTATCTAATAGACGTGTCTGTCTGGGACGCTGTTTCAGCAGCCAAACCGTAAGAGATAGAGAAAAAAGTTATTAAAGTTATATGTTTGGAATGGTCATGTCAGGTCAGGAACCGAATTTCAGTCGTCGCGTGACACTTCCGGTTTTCGAGAAATCACGTGATTTCCGTCCGACCGGGACGCGGTCCGTCCGGGACGGTCTTTTTTGTTTTATTAAATGAGACATTTGTCTCACTGGACTGCTAGTCCTTTATCTAATAGACGTGTCTGTCTGGGACGCTGTTTCAGCTGCCAAACCGTAAGAGATAGAGAAAAAAGTTATTAAAGTTATATGTTTGGAATGGTCATGTCAGGCCAGGAACCGAATTTCAGTCTGTTACGTGTAATTTTACATTTAGATACAGTTAAGGATTGTTTGGATAATTTCTTATCTTAAATGCATTCATATAGTTAGATTCACCTGCATACGTTAGGTGTAGCTTTGGTTGCATACTCATTTTTGCAATTTTTGGGACTTTTGAAAAATCCTTGTCTAGGGAATTTTGAGTAACAATTTTGAAAATTGTTTTGATAGTACGATTTCCGGCGACCATTTTTAAGTTTTCCTTTTTGGAGCTGCATGTGATTTTTGGGAATTTTCACTTAAGTGGATTATATAGTTTCCATGTTTCTTTGAGGAATCTGCCATCCAGAAATAGGAAATGGGTGTTATATTGCTAAAATGAATCCGATTGTATTGGGATAAATATATATTTCTGCAATTTACTTACTCGAGGCCGCATTACAACTCTGGTATGTTGATTTATGGTTGCCGTAGAACATTTTTCGATAACGTCTCGTATTTAGGCCTCCTCGTAATAGTTTGGCCTCCTCGTCCTAGTTTGCTGTATCGTTCTCCGATTTTTCGGGATCCATTATGCCTGTGGCATTGGTGTTGCTTGACTAAGGCACCTGGAGCAACAATTCCGTTCCAATCCGAGCCCCTCAGCACATGTGATAGTTCGCATGCAAGGCTTCTCCCCATGGTGACTGCACTCGACTGCGTTTCTCACCTGCGAGGTTAGATGAAGCCCTGACTCTTTGGAGGTTATTCAAGCTGGTGGACATCTTAATAGCTATCCCCCATAGCTGTTGATGTAGCGATCCTTCTGTGAACGATCCAGGTATCTGCAACACCTAGTGTTATCTACCTTTTGGTGTTTATTGAACTAAAAATATCGTTCGTTGTGGCGCTATGATCTTTACTTTATGTATTGTACTTACCTAGGTATATGCTAGCGAAATTCATGTCGTTTTACATGCGAAATATTGTATAGCTTCGTTGTACATCACGTGCAATTACTTTGGTGTAATAGGATAATGTCATTTTATGCATTTAATATCTTTGCGTTTGGTAGTACTGCTTTGGTTGCATTCAAGAGTACTTGTCAGTGTTTCAAAATTTAAACCATTATTGGCGAGGGTCTCCGGGAGCATCAATTTAACCTTTAACATAATATGAGCACCGTAAATACACCATTTTATGTGTATTAGCACTCCCCTAGGCGAAATGGTACCAATTCGAAGAGGTTCGCGACTAGATAGAGTATTTACCTAATTAATCAAGCGATATAGAACTTACTATTCTCCCGCATTCCGGTATCGCTGTTTTAATTATATTTAAGTCACTATCGTAGTTGATACACGGGTACTCGAACGAATTGCGATTATCGTAGTCACATTTTAGACTTTATTAATATAAAATCTTGTACATTACATACCACTAAAATTACATTTACAAACTATTCCATTTACATACTATTATCACAGAATTGTGTTGCCTTTTTCCAAGTATGACACAGAATTTCGAAGGTGTACAAACTGAAATAAATAACTAGGTTATTTCGAGTCTTGGTGTTTTCTGTCTCTTATTATTTTTTTTTTGTGAAACAGTTAGTGGTTTAGGAATTTACACGGCCATCTGTAGGTTTTCTGGTTTGGACCGTCTCAAACCAGTGGCGCTTCCGGACAACCCACCCCATCCTGCTCAGGACCTAGCTTGGCAAACGTTTGCTACACGACTAGACGATTCCTGTACCACCCTGCTGTAAAGTATTTATAATTTTTGTTTTTACGTGCGAATAAAATTCCCGTGTGTAGCAAATGTAATAAATTTGGCGCCTCTGACGTGGAGCCTTTGGTTAAGTAGTTTGGCATTTAGTGCAGTATAGAGTATTTGATTAGTATCGATTGGTTCCTTGTCGTATCAGTAATTATCGGATTATAGCCATTTTGTTGCATATCTTGAGGAATTTTGTTAGAATTTAGGAATGTGTGTTTAGATTAGGTACAATTTTTGGGCATATTAGTAGGTATTAGTATTATTAGTACTGAAGGGCTATTTTTGTTTTTCTTTTGTGCTCTTATTAGTAAGGTTTAATATTTTTAGTATAGGTATAGAATTGTTTAGTTACGACAATTACAATGGATGTTGGAAGATTATTGGCGGACGAGCTAACGTATGAATTGCTAATTCGTGGATGTCCAGTGGGTTCGAACGTAACCGAGAAGAGATCAATTTTGCGAGACGCTATGCATAGACAGCAGTTAGGAACGCTAGACGTGACAACAGGAATTTATTTCGAGCCTGATGAAGAACTGAAGATTTGTGCTACAAAACTTCACGAACTGCAAGAGGCATTAGAACATTTTGATGTCAATAACAAAGACAATGAAGTACAACGCATTAGGGCAAGAATGTATCATCTTTTAGGTCGCTTACGTCGAATTAATGCCGAAAACAACATGCAACAACAGCATCAGCAAACACTGTCTACCCAATTAGGTCAGTTATCTATAGCTATCGATCAAGCTTATTTAGGTTACCACGAACAAACTATACATGAGCAAGCAACAGTTCAGTCTCAACAACAATCTATTCTAGATGAGCCTAATTTACTACTTCCAGTTACCACATCCTTGGCAACTACAGGTGCAGAAGAAAATGCAACTGCCATCGGGCAACTCATTGATCATGAGATGTCGATATTCCCAACACAATTTGAACCATCGAAACGTCGAGTGAGCTTCCATGAGTCAACGCCAGAGCGTAACGCTGAAGTTTCCCATTACGACAGCAACTTACAGCAAAAACTGAAGTCCATGGAACTGAGCGAGATTGTGAGACCTACAACAAGCTTAGATAGACAAGCTGGAAATTTACATATACCTACCACTGAAAGTCGGAGACATTCAGAGTGTTCTCGACCTGTGTACAGCAACTTTATTCCAATCAGCAAATGGAACATTCATTATGATGGTGAATCGTCCAGTTTAACAAGCTTCTTAGTGCGTGTAGAAGAGCTAAGAGAAGCACGTGGAATTTCAAAAGCTCAATTGCTTCAGTCAGCAGTAGAAATTTTCACTGGAGACGCACTGATATGGTACCGAGCAGTGAAGCGTACTATCATAGATTGGGACGACTTGATTAGTAAGTTGAAAGCAAACTTTCTACCTCACGACTACGAAATGCGCCTTTGGGACGAAATTCGAAGCCGCACACAACACCCATCAGAAAAAGTGGTTGTTTACATAGCAACTATGGAGAATTTATTCAGCAGGCTGCCTCGACTTCCATCTGAAATTACAAGATTAGCAATAATTAGGAAGAACTTACAACCATATTATACTATGCAATTAGCATTACACCCAATCTACACTATTGCTGGTCTTACTCAAACTTGTATGGCTCTAGAAGATGCCAAGATAGCTTCTACCAATTTTAAAGCCCCTCCCATGCATAACCAGTATTTACTTGAACCAGATCTAGCATATCGCAAACGCATTGGCAAGCCACCGATTTGTGTAGTCGAAGAAAAGTCCCTGATTGACTTCGGCGAAATGGAGTCTTCAACAAATGCCTGGCAGGATCATTTAGCAAGAACAGCGAGCAGCAATGAGGCTGCAGAAGTCCCAAATACTGTGGCAAATATAGCGACGATTACTTGTTGGAATTGTTCCAAATCAGGACATCGAGCCATGCAGTGTACTGCTCCTAAACGGATGTACTGTTATGGCTGCGGGCAAGTAGGAGTAACCAGCCGCACTTGCAAGAGATGTTCGGGAAACGAGCGAGGAGCACGGTAGACAACCGGACCCGGTGCTCTAAAACCAGGAAGAAGCCGGTCAATAATTACAAGCAATCATTATTACCTGATGGCGGAGCATTCATCCCAGCGGTGAATTATATCTTTGACCAATGCCATGGGGACAATAGGCCATATTTAACTGTGACCATTTTAGGCATCAAAATCAAAGGATTACTTGATACTGGAGCATCCTGTACAATATTAGGTAACCCAGGTTGGAAACTTCTACAGCATATGGGGATTACTGTGTTACCAGCTGAAAATCGAGTTTGTACAGTAGCGAATAAGCAAACTTGCGCCATTGTAGGAATCGTCCACCTCCCAGTACAACTCGAAGATAAAGTCCGAACCATAACCCTATTAGTTGTACCAGATTTGCCACATACTCTTATTCTAGGTATCGACTTTTGGACTACAATGGGCATAATTCCGAATCTACAACAAGGGCAATGGTCATTTCACATAGAAGAAGAGCTCTTACCTTCTGTCAACGCCGTTGTAGCTCGTGCGTTTCTTACTCAGCTTCAGCAAACTCAACTAGATCAACTCATAAGACCATATTTTCAGAAAGCCAATAACCAAATTGGTAATACTACTTTGGTGGAGCATCAGATCAAGATCACCACTTCAGAACCCATAAAGCAAAGATCTTATCGTGTGTCGCCTTTTATTCAGCAGAAGATCGATGAAGAGGTGCAATACATGCTGGACAACGATGTTATCGAGCCATCAACATCAGCATGGTCATCTCCAGTACTGTTAGTACCTAAAAAAGACGGTAAATACAGATTCTGCGTGGACTACAGAAAGGTTAATAGCGTTACCATTAAAGATGCCTATCCCATTCCGTTTGTGTCTACTATTTTGGATCGTCTTAGGAACGCAAAATATCTGAGCTCTATGGACGTGAAGTCCGCGTATTGGCAAGTGCCTGTGGCCAAAGAATCTAGGCAATATACCGCCTTTGCAGTACCAGGACGTGGATTATTCCACTTCAAAAAAATGCCGTTCGGTTTGACTAACAGCCCGGCCACCTGGCAAAGATTGATTGATCGTGTCATTGGACCTGATCTCGAGCCTCATGTATTCGTTTACTTAGACGATATCATCGTGACAACAGAAGATTTTGACACCCATTTGCGAGTCCTGAAAGAAATTTTTGAACGTCTTCAGAAAGCTGGCCTAACTTTATCTGCAGAGAAGTGCAGCTTTTGCCGCCCTGAATTAAAATACTTAGGATTCATAGTCGATCAGTATGGACTTCATGTGGACCCGGACAAAATTAAGGCCATAATTAACATCCCTTCTCCTAAGAATGTCACGGAGGTACGAAGAATCATCGGAACTGCTTCGTGGTACCGTAGGTTCATCCCTAACTTTTCTACTGTCATCGCTCCCATGGCCGATTTACTGCAAAAGAACACTAGTTGGTGTTGGACTCAGAAATGCGAAGAATCTTTTCAATATATCAAAGACTGCTTAGTGACCGCACCTATTTTAAGTTGCCCAGACTTTTCCAAGCCATTCTTCGTTCAGACTGATGCTTCCGGGGTTGGTATTGGTGCCGTACTTTCGCAACAAGACAGCGACGGAGAACATGTCATCTGTTATATCAGCAGATCGCTCAGCCGGCAGGAACGAAAATACTCCACCACAGAACGTGAGTGCTTGGCTGTAATTTGGGCAGTTGAGAAGCTTCGCGCATACCTCGAAGGATATTCCTTCACCGTGATTACAGACCACCATTCTTTAGTATGGCTGAACAATTTGAAGGAGCCAACAGGACGCCTGACTCGGTGGATTCTTCGCCTGCAACAATTCAATTTCAATGTCGTGCACAGAAAGGGAAAAGATCACGTGGTTCCCGATTTATTATCAAGGTCTGTCCCCGAAGTAAATCATGTCGTGATAACGATTGAAGAGCCAGCACCCATCCGAGATCCTTGGTATCGAAATCTAAAAACAAAAATTATATCAAATCCTTTACAATTTCCACAGTGGCGAATTGAGAATGATATAATCTATAAATACATCAAATGTACCTACCCGCAGCTGAGAGACGATAACGAAACATGGAAAGAAGTGGTACCAAAAGAAAAACGCCAGGAACTCATCCACGAACATCATGACGCATTAACAGCATGCCATGCAGGCATCTTCAAAACCTACGAACGCCTGAAGAATCGCTTCTATTGGCCGAAAATGCGATCCGATGTAGCCAACTACATTCGAAGGTGTAAGATCTGCGCTGCCATGAAACCTGAACAGAATTGTCCAGCTGGTCTTATGGGACAGCGCCCGAATGTCACAAAACCTTGGCAGATGATTGCAGTAGATATCTGTGGTCCCTTACCTAGATCATCCAGAGGCTACAGTTACATTTTAGTAATTTCAGACCAACTTACCAAGTTTGTGCTACTGTTTCCACTCCGTCAAGCTACAGCTGCCGCTGTAACCAGATTAGTTGAGGAAAATGTTTTTCTATTCTTTGGATGTCCTCAGTACTTAGTATGCGATAATGGTGTGCAGTTCCGTTCACGAGAATTTATGCAGTTATGTGACAGCTACCATGTGAAAATTATTTACACTCCTGCGTATCATCCTCAAGCTAACTTCGTAGAAAGAGTTAATCGTGTCATCAAAACTATGTTGGCTTCATATGTTGCAGATAACCACAAGAAATGGGAACAACTTTTGCCTAAAGTGGGCTGCGCTATCAGGAGCTCGGTTCATGAAGTCACTAAAGTGACTCCATTCTTTGCCAACTTTGCACGTGAACATGTTCCTAGGGGTGATTATTTTAAATCAGGTGTAAAGGCTGAAACAGATAAATGTGAGACATCTGATAAACTTAAAGAGTTAGACAAGCTACATCAAGATATACATAAGAGACTTTTGAATGCTCATGCCAGATCTAAACAACGATATGACCTACGACGCAGAGAAGTGACATATAATGTGGGCGACAGAGTTTACCGACGCAATTTTGTGTTGTCCGACGCCACCAAACACTTCACCGCAAAGCTCGCTCCAAAATTTATTGGGCCTTTGACTGTACGAAGGAAATTATCACCTGTTACGTACGAGCTTCAAGATGAAGATGGGACATTTCGCGGCACATGGCATGTCAAAGACATAAAGCAACACCCGCCAGATGAAGAAAACTAGATTCTGTTGGATTGTCGTAACGAAGACAAACTTAGCATTGGACTTTGCATTCGAGTTTGGCATTAGGATTTTGAATGTTAGGTTAGGCTTTAGGGACCAAGGGTTTTTTGTTGAACCTTTGGGTGGATGGTTGGGCTTGAAGGGAGGACTCTCTGTTGGGGAACTCTATCATCTCGTTCTTTCCCCCTTTTGTTGTAAAGTCTTGGATGGATGGTTGGGCTGCTTGAAGGGAGGACTCGCTGTTGGGGAACTTTATCATCTCGTTCTTTCCCCCTCCTTGTGGGACAGTGACGTTCCATCATACAGGAGTGAGACATTTTTGCAGTCTCATTTCCGGTGTTCCGCCATCTGGTCACTGTGGATGGTGTTTCAGTGTGTAGTCGATCCTGGGCTGCACACTTTCCTTGACTAGTAGGGTGTAGGGTTATTTTTTTTGTCATCGCAGAGGATGGTTGCCTATGATCGCGGTGCATCCTACGGGGTCCCGCGCCTGGTACCCATTGTCTGTGATGACTTCAAACGTTTTTCGGCCTTTTTCCAATTTTGAAATTTCTGGTAGTTCACTTAATTCCACCCTACGATGACTGACTGACGTGACAACGGACAATCCTTCCTATCCTTCTTCTGTGTCGTCCGCTATCTTCTTTTCTAGAGCTCCTTAATCCCTTACCCCTTTTTTTTTACCACTCTCACCTTTCATTTTCCTCTTCTTGGTGGACAGTGTCTCGGTGGGTGTTGTGTAGACTTGGGCCTGGATCGGTTCATCCACCGGCGCGCCTTTACCACCCAGCAGCGACGGATGTTCCGATGTCCTTTTCTGCATGACATTCATGTGGAGAGCTGTTTATCCCTTCACTCCTTTTCTCAACCATCAATCTTTTAAGACCCTGTGTGATTCCCCTATTTCCTTTCGTCTTCCGACATTAACGTACTTTTTTTTTTTTTTTTGGCTACGTATCCGCTTCTAAATTCGTTGACATTGGCTTGAATGTGCTGGGTATCCGCAATAGTTCTTTTCGTGTACCTTTAAATTTCGAAGCTTCATTATGGTGCAGGCATAGGTTCTACGTCGGTAAATTCAGTGAATTTACCTATTTTTAAGTGAGGGGAGAGTCTGTTACGTGTAATTTTACATTTAGATACAGTTAAGGATTGTTTGGATAATTTCTTATCTTAAATGCATTCATATAGTTAGATTCACCTGCATACGTTAGGTGTAGCTTTGGTTGCATACTCATTTTTGCAATTTTTGGGACTTTTGAAAAATCCTTGTCTAGGGAATTTTGAGTAACAATTTTGAAAATTGTTTTGATAGTACGATTTCCGGCGACCATTTTTAAGTTTTCCTTTTTGGAGCTGCATGTGATTTTTGGGAATTTTCACTTAAGTGGATTATATAGTTTCCATGTTTCTTTGAGGAATCTGCCATCCAGAAATAGGAAATGGGTGTTATATTGCTAAAATGAATCCGATTGTATTGGGATAAATATATATTTCTGCAATTTACTTACTCGAGGCCGCATTACAACTCTGGTATGTTGATTTATGGTTGCCGTAGAACATTTTTCGATAACGTCTCGTATTTAGGCCTCCTCGTAATAGTTTGGCCTCCTCGTCCTAGTTTGCTGTATCGTTCTCCGATTTTTCGGGATCCATTATGCCTGTGGCATTGGTGTTGCTTGACTAAGGCACCTGGAGCAACAATTCCGTTCCAATCCGAGCCCCTCAGCACATGTGATAGTTCGCATGCAAGGCTTCTCCCCATGGTGACTGCACTCGACTGCGTTTCTCACCTGCGAGGTTAGATGAAGCCCTGACTCTTTGGAGGTTATTCAAGCTGGTGGACATCTTAATAGCTATCCCCCATAGCTGTTGATGTAGCGATCCTTCTGTGAACGATCCAGGTATCTGCAACACCTAGTGTTATCTACCTTTTGGTGTTTATTGAACTAAAAATATCGTTCGTTGTGGCGCTATGATCTTTACTTTATGTATTGTACTTACCTAGGTATATGCTAGCGAAATTCATGTCGTTTTACATGCGAAATATTGTATAGCTTCGTTGTACATCACGTGCAATTACTTTGGTGTAATAGGATAATGTCATTTTATGCATTTAATATCTTTGCGTTTGGTAGTACTGCTTTGGTTGCATTCAAGAGTACTTGTCAGTGTTTCAAAATTTAAACCATTATTGGCGAGGGTCTCCGGGAGCATCAATTTAACCTTTAACATAATATGAGCACCGTAAATACACCATTTTATGTGTATTAGCACTCCCCTAGGCGAAATGGTACCAATTCGAAGAGGTTCGCGACTAGATAGAGTATTTACCTAATTAATCAAGCGATATAGAACTTACTATTCTCCCGCATTCCGGTATCGCTGTTTTAATTATATTTAAGTCACTATCGTAGTTGATACACGGGTACTCGAACGAATTGCGATTATCGTAGTCACATTTTAGACTTTATTAATATAAAATCTTGTACATTACATACCACTAAAATTACATTTACAAACTATTCCATTTACATACTATTATCACAGAATTGTGTTGCCTTTTTCCAAGTATGACACAGAATTTCGAAGGTGTACAAACTGAAATAAATAACTAGGTTATTTCGAGTCTTGGTGTTTTCTGTCTCTTATTATTTTTTTTTTGTGAAACAGTTAGTGGTTTAGGAATTTACACGGCCATCTGTAGGTTTTCTGGTTTGGACCGTCTCAAACCAGTGGCGCTTCCGGACAACCCACCCCATCCTGCTCAGGACCTAGCTTGGCAAACGTTTGCTACACGACTAGACGATTCCTGTACCACCCTGCTGTAAAGTATTTATAATTTTTGTTTTTACGTGCGAATAAAATTCCCGTGTGTAGCAAATGTAATAAGTCGTCGCGGGACATTTCCGGTTTTCGTGAAATCACGTGATTTCCGTCCGTCCGGGACGCTGGTCCGCCCGGAACGGTCTTTTTTTTTTGTTTTATTAAATGAGACATTTGTCTTACTGGACTGCTAGTTAGGTATTATTATATCATTTTACAATCTCAATATTTTAATTAATTTGTATTTCTATAGCTTAATGTTTTTATAATTAAATTTAAAAATGTGCGATTGTTTTCATTTTTACATAATAATAAAACATTTCAAATAATTTCTAAGTTGCAAAATCGCGAAAAACAAAATTATTGTCATTTTATTATTATTATTATTATCAATGCATCGATTTTTTTTATTTCTACATAATATTCAAACATATAAACCCCTTAAAATAATTTCTTTTGCAAAATCGCAAAAAAAAATTTTATTATTGTGATTATTATTATAATTTTTGTTATTTTTTGATATTATTATTATCAAAGCATTAGTCTGTATTTGTAGTCTTACACCACAATATTTTAATTGAAAAATGCAATTCATTCACGAGATATGAATTTTGATCGACTTTTTTTGATTTTGAACCACTGTGCGTCGTGATGTTCAACAAACGAACAATCAATGTACGAGAGAGGTAGGTCGTTAGGATCATTATAAATACAAGGTATGTATTCGATTTTTTAATTTTTTAAATACAATTACAGCCACATGTAAAGTCCCCTTGCTTTTGCTATGGTCCTAGTTGCCTGCCACAATCTGTATATGCAGCACAATACAACCCTTGAAACTTTAAAGTTGGAATGAAAGAAGCAATTTTTTATATAGATTTATTGACAATCTTCGTTTTGGTCAGTAGTCTATTCTGTTTGTATTTATGGAAACGATTATCTATCTAAGCAATAGTATCGTAACACGGGGTACCCCACTTAAGCTTACGTCCATACTACTAAGGGGTTATAAACTGTTCTTATTTTTTAGAATATGCGAAATATCACAAGATTATCTTTGTTCTACTTATCTGGTAATCTGTTACGCTTGTGGCATCGACGACCAGCCCCCCAGGAGCCCAATCAATCGGCAGCACCGCTCAAAAGATTGATCCGTTCTCTCCAACTGTCACTCTGACAGCTGCTAAACGCTAGAGTTCCTAAATATTATAAGAGTTGAACCAAGTCGGGAATAGATGCTGATTGGTAGTGATCCACTGAGCATGCGCAATTTTATCTGAAATTGCTCCAGATTTTAGTCCTGTAGTTACTATAGAAACCAGTTCTGGGAATGTCACATTTGACAAATTTTTATTTGCCTTTAGACCTAAACTAATTGATGCAAATGTATTAATATGTAGGTGTTCCATTTCTACCTGACAATAGTTCTTTAAATAGCATATCTTGCAGAGCTGTAGGTAGGTATATGGAATTTACTTAAAAATTAGTTACCCAAATAATTATTTTTCTACAATTTTTGAAATGACGGACTGTTGCATTTTTTGCTTCGGAAGTAGATTCGAACCGAACGGGGCTTTTTTATCCATTGATACAAATTCCCAAAAACGAGAAGCAAGAATAGCTCAAAAATTGAAACAGAATAAACTGAACACTCACAAGTAGAACCAGACTATGTAAAATCCAGTTTGATGTGGGAAAAAGTGTGTCTGGGTGGCAAACGCAAACTAAAATTCAATGCCGTACCTACTTCGTTTACGTTGTCTCAACTCTTTATCAAAGATTACTTATATAGGATCCGTAGTAGGTAGCTGCCAGTGTAGTTTTCATAAACTCTTTACATTAACCATTTCTTGAAATGTCAAGGTGACAAGTAATTAAATTCATATGACACATACTAACAAGGGCAACTCTGGCGTTATATGATATCATTTATTTTTGGATCAGTAATGGCCGCTGACATTTGTGTTATCTCAACTCTGATATTATATAGGTAGACGCAAAAACAAGTATACATACCCTGTACTTAACAGACAACGCTTTCCGTGTTTTCTATATCAGTCAATATGACCTGGAGCTCCGTCCGTTGGAAAGTGGTACCCGCTCTCAAAATCTACCTCAAGCACGCTTCGTTAGTATCCACATACTATCACCGAAGAACGAGAAATCCCGAGTTCACCACATTTTACTACGAAAAACCTTTTATGCACAACTAAATTCTGTCACCAATTTAATATAACAAAAGACTGGTATTATTTGTCTACCCTCTCTTCTTTTTAAAAAATCCTTGCAACTCGGATAATAATTTTCATATGCTTCGACTGCTTTTTTCCCACTTGACCGTCTATTCACGGCCATATACCGTGTGTCCACAGGAGGACGCACCATAGGAATAACCAAATAGCATAGAAAGATCGGCTAATGCTGTGATCGCCGGCACGCTAAAACGTTGTTTTCTGGATTCTGACTCGCCACTGTATGAAACAATATTGTTCTAAATGGTACAAGAAAAGGGAAGGTTGTCATAGCACTGGTTGATATTTATATTCTATTAGCATTATCTTATCTCTATGGTGCGTACTCCTGTGGACACACGGTACCTATAACGTAAACTACTAACCCTGGTACAATAGGCTTTTAGCACATAACAAACTATGTAATTTGGTACATTCAAGATTCTAAATTTTGCTAATACCGTAGAGATTATTCCTTTGACCTTAACAAATCTGTTTGCACCCACAATTAAAGTTTTAAATTGTTTTTGTAAAGTTGAGCAATAATTTTTATAATTTTTGAATGCTCAGATAAAATTTTGGTTTAGAGTTTCATACTAGTGCATTAAAAGTTGATTTAAGGATAAGAGTTTGTTGTGGTATCCTAACCGTCCAAGCAAGTACGATCATTAAACATTTAATTTAAAAGACGAGGGTTTATGGTTGAACACTGTGGAAACTTTTATGTAAATTGCGCATGTCCTACTCGGTTTAGGAGGGGTTGCGAACGGAGGCTCCTCAAGGGAGGTAGCTAACGACTGCGCTAGTCACGTTTTGCTACTACATCTGTAAATACATGTAAAATAAATATCGCTATCTATTAAACGTATTAAAAGTCTCTGTTAAGTCATTTTGCTGTCGCAGATGCTTAATCGCATTTCACGCCTTTAGTTAGGTCATTTTGGTATTTTAAATAGTCACCTAGGCTTTAGGGCAGCGTGCCCGTATGCTAAGCCCTTTTAGTTCTTTATTTGGCTCCATCGCCTAATTTCAGAATCACGAGTTCCCACATATTTAGCCCCAGAAGCAGTATTTTTCGTCGGTTGGAGCTCCCCTCTGATGGCGTTTTTCCGAATTCCGAATCTTCTAGAAAGCACGCTGTCGTGGCGTGATACCATCGTGGCCCGCATTGGCTTGTTTCATTTTATCGCCTTGCGATTGGCTGTCAAGGTTTAGTCACGTGGCGGGACGCGGCCAAGGTGACCTTTGCTAACGCTTCCCTCGTGGCATTCAGCCGAGAGCCGTCAAACAAGTAAGAGGTCGGATAGTGTGTGTGAGCTCGTGCGACGCTTCCGCCCTTGGCGGGGGCGTCAGCCCTTTTTCCCGTCAAGTGCTGCTTCAGCAATCTTGTGATCGACTGTTTCGCCTTAAGTGGGAGTTGTCCGCAGCCCGTTGCAGAGAACGCTCGCGTGGTGGTTGCGGGTCGCAGTTTTCGAATTATCTTCGGCGTAACGTGGGTGTTTTGGAGCCCAGTTCCTGCTTCCGTAAGTAAGGGGTCGTGCCCCCTTCATCTCGACCTACGAGGATTTGTTCAGCAGAACGAAAGTGGCCCATTTTATTCGTCGTCCCGTTGTACGCGTCATTGACGCGTCTCCCGTCGCCATTAAGGCGGTTGTGCATCACCCCCATAGCCGTTGTAACATCGAAGGTACCTGCCACCTACGACCGCAGCTTGTCGCAACTCAACTGTACCAGGCTCCCTCGCCGCCTACGCATTAAGGTATGTGTCTTTAACCTGATTACCGCTGTGAACGCGAGTGCTAATTTAAATCTTCGCCGCCTACGCATTGAGGTGACGCGCATATTTGGACTCATTGCTACTTATTACTGCTCTTGTGCATTCATTCAGACTTGCAGACTGTTCAGAACGCGAGTGCTAATTTAAATCTCCGCCGCCTACGCATTAAGGTGACGCGCATGTTTGTACTCATTACTACTTGTTACGCCTCGTTACTGCTCCTTACTGTTCATTACTGTTCACTACATGTTCAACCTCTGTCGTTAAGTTTAGAGCGCGCGTGCCAGCTGGTGCCCTTAATTATAGGTTAAGTATAGATATAGGGCGACGCATTCTGCTGCCCCATTGTAACCCGAAGTTCAATATATGATTGGTTAGTTAAGGGAACTATTGTTTTGTTTCGGCTTGTGCATGTTCTGTTACAGATAGACGCCCCTTCATTGTACTGAATATTGTACGACGGAACGAGGAAGCTCTGAGTGGACAGGTGGGTAAGACAGCTGCGTAGTCGCGGTCGGATTGACACCTAATTACAATCTTTGCATAAGGCATTCCCGAACCTGTTATTTGACCTTGCAACTCTTGAGTAATCCTATTGGCGGAGTATTTTGCATGCTTCGCTCCCGTCTAACCGTCCAGGCCCGGTTAGCCGGGTTAAGACAGGCTTGGTGGCGCCCTCATGATTTCGACATACCCTGTATATATTATGCCATCACGCGCTTGCCCAGAACGTATCGTGTGACTCACGCCCGACTCCCTGAGCGTCCCAGCCGTGGCCCATTAGCCTATTCCGAACCGATTTCAGGGCAAGTGTGCCAGTTTTTCAGGACTGATTCCGTGGTGCGATGCTCACCTTGGGTGGGTGTCGTAAAGTTATTTTAATACCGTAACATCTCCTTGTTTTATTATATTTGCCACAATTTGGTGCCGAAACCCGGGAACAAGGAGATTTTAATCGGTATCGGGAACGCGATTGCGAGTAACGGCGGGTGTTTTAAAGGTTAGTGAAATTGTGGCTCAAAATGGATAAAGCGCGTCGAAACGCATGTCGTACGCAATTAACTAAAACAGTGAACGCAATAACGGCTGTTTTAGAAACAGACTATAGTGAGGAAGACCTGTGTACAGCAATAGCGAAGTTAAAGTTATGCAGTAACAATTTAAAGGAAGCCGATAGTGTGTACGAGCCATTAATCACTGAAAAGTTCGAGGAAGAGATACAACGCACACTGGACTACGAAGAAACTGCAGCCACCCTAATGGCTAGGTTGGAACATCGGAGGGAAAAGGTGATACAAAGCACGATGAACAGAACGAGCCCAACAAATCACAACGTGGAACAGCAGCCGCAATCAACTGGGTCCAATAATATGGTAAAACTGCAACGTTTGGAACTAATCAAATTTGATGGAAGCCCAAAACTATGGATACCATATTGGGAGCAGTTCAAATCATGTGTGCATGAAAACGGGCAGCTGAATAAGGGAGATAAATTCAATTATCTTCGTATGTCGGTAATTGGTAAGGCAGCCGAAGCGATCGAAGGATTTCCACCTTCAGGTGCGTTTTATGAAGAGGCACTCAGGATACTGAAGGAACAGTTCGGTGACACTGAACGTTTAATAGAACAGTACTTCGAACATATATTAACAATCGAACCTGTGCGCTCAAAAAACGACACAATAACGTTACGCAAAAACTATAATATAGTTACGTCAGCCATGCGAGCATTGACCATTTTGGAAGTATCGTCTGCACAATACAATGTGATGGTTAAATCGACTTTAATCAAGTCTCTGCCGACGGAATTGAAATTAGAGTTCTTTAGGGAACAAAGACGAAAAGCACCAAATGTATCCCAGGCCGTTTCTACGGAAGCCGAAGATAGGTCATCGTCAATATCGGCATCAGGGTCCACAAAGGAAGGAACGGAACGACAAGTGATGGATTTATTGCAGTTCCTTAAAACCGAGTTGGAATCCTTGGACCTTGCTCTAAAAGGGAAGGTCGACCAGCAAGTTCCCAGAACGAGGGTTGAAACCGACAGGAAGCCTGTCTTCCGCGGCACGGCAACAAATTTATTAGCTTCTGAGCAGGTTTCTGGTAGCTCATGCTTCTTCTGCAGCAGTGACCATAAAACGGAGGTTTGCGATGCCGTTTTGGCGGTCGAGCAGAAAAAGGAGCTTCTGCGTAAGAAAGGTCATTGTTTTCGGTGCACTAAACCCAACCATGCCGCTAGGAATTGTAGGAATAGATACATTGTTTGTAAGAAGTGTAAGGGGCGCCATGCCACGACTTTATGCGATCCTGAATGGGTGAAAAATGTAAATGACGGATTAGCTGCCCAAACAGCAGGTAGTGCGGAAATGAACCCCGATAATTGTCCATCGACCTCCACGACTGTATCCAGCTTAATGACAAATATAAGCAAAGATGTTTTGTTACAAACAGCCTGTGTTTATGCTGGAAAGGAAAATAACAACATGAAATTGATTCGGACAATAATTGATGGAGGAAGCCAAATTACATTTGTTAAGGAAAAGGTATCGAGACTTTTGGGATTACCAATAATCGGGCAACAGCACCTGAGCATAGCTGCTTTTGGACATAACGGAGCAGCGCCGGCCAAGTTATGTAATCGGGTGTTGATTACACTGAAGGGACAATATGACGAGGACACCATTAAATTAGAAGCTGTAGAAGTTCCAGAAATTTGTGGATAATGGATACATTAAAGGTACCAAACAAGACTTCAGCAGATTTCAAGAATTGGCAGCTAGCAGATTGTGTGCCTCTCGATCGCGAAGTAATTAAAGGGATTAGTGTGTTAATAGGTGCGGACAATTATTGGCCAGTAGTTACTGGTGAAAACACAAGGCTTGGAGAAAGACTGATGGCTGTAAAAACAAAGTTCGGGTACACAATACAAGGCCCGGTAGTCGTGGAACCAGTGAACGTATTCGCGAATGAACAGGCAGTGTTACATGCGACAGTTATTAGTGCGGAATCAGAATTACACAGACATAGAAATTCGGAATCGATAAGCATTATTAACGAAACAATGCAAGATAACTTGTCTTCCAAAGAAAATTGTGTTGTTCGCTAACGTGTGATAAAGACGGGAGATTTAGTTCTGGTGCAAGAAGGTGATAAATCACCGAACTGCAATAATGAACGTAAAAATTCTAACGTAGGATTTTATGCGAACAATTTTATATATAATGCTAATCATGTAGATCTAAGAAAATATTTAGGGCATAGTGTCGTAGAGTCATTTAAAAACGCAAAAATAAAGTTACGAAGGTGGCCATCTGAGGCACCGATTTTAAATGACAATAGGAGTGTAGCCATTAAGTTTTTGCTTAAGATGACAGGATTAAGCTGGAATTCCAGAAATAGTAGTTTAAATGTAACTAATAGAATAGGTGTAAACAATAGAATAGGGAATTCCAGAAACAATAGAATATGTGTAAACAATAGAATAGGTGTAAATAATAGAATAAGTGTAACTAAACATGTGGAAACTGGGGCTAATCATCGAGGTGATTCCTGGTCGAGACGGAAAAGTGCGCGCTGTGTAGAAGTGCGCGAACGGATCAATTTTAAAACGTGCAATTCATCTTTGTATTAGATTTAAGCAGGGCATTATTTCGCCGGCCGAGGATGTGGAAACTTTTATGTAAATTGCGCATGTCCTACTCGGTTTAGGTGGGGTTGCGAACGGAGGCTTCTCAAGGGAGGTAGCTAACGACTGCGCTAGTCACGTTTTGCTACTACATCTGTAAATACATGTGAGTAGTAGAGATAGGCTGGTTCTAGGCCACCCCATGTCATTTCTGGGCCACTTTGCGGCTGACGCAATATTGCGCAATCTCAAGCGCGCCAAACCAAATGTCAAAGGCCATCGGTGTCTGTCAGTCGCCAAAAAATCTATCTGTCTCTCTTTAACTCATAGGGTTCTACAAAAAAACATCTTTCTCTCTCTAACTCAAGCGAGCCCGGGGGGCAAAGCCCCAGTCGCCATATTGTGGGGCCCTCATGTGCAAGTTCGGGAGCGGAGTAAGTTTCAAGGTCACACCAACCCCGAGGGGCAGAGCTCCAGCCGCCGGGGGGCCCGCATCAGGTTTTTTGTATATTTAAGGCTAATTTATTCCAGCGCTGCAGTTAACTGCCAAATTTTGATGAGCGTGGGAACCGGAAGTGAAACCGAAAAGGTGTCATCTTTATAATGCCAAATGTCAAAGTTCATCGGAGTCTGTGCCGCCATATTGTGGGGTCCCCATGTTCAAGTATATATTTTCGGGTAAGATATTGCGTAACATGTTCTGGGTGTTGCGCAACATCAATTCCAGGGGGGCAAAGCCCTAGCCGCCGGACCCCCATGTTTAAGTTAGGGGTGAGGGGGGGATGCCCAACGTCACATCAGATTTTTGTATATTTAAGGCTAATTTATTCCAGCGCTGCGGCTAACTGCCAAATTTTGATGAGCGTGGAAACCGGAACGCAAAGGCGACATCTTCATTATCTTGTCATCGTGGAAACCGCGTAAAAAGTCACTAGATGTGAATAACATCCCCTAAACCTGAAAAATCGCACATCAGTGTTTTGGGACTCCCATGCTCACGTTAGAAGGAAAGGTTCAAGATCATCAGATTTTTGTATAACTGGGCATTTAAGGTCCTTATCTCGCTGCGTGGAGTGAGAGGGGCGGAAGGGGGAAAGGTGGTTCTCTACAACCGGTAGAAAGTTTTTTCCTGTTGTAACTTGTTATTTAGTTTAGTCTGTGCGCAGCCGTTGATTATTACGGATGAGAGATAGAAATGTGTATTGAAGACATAAGACTAAATCTTTTACCATTTGAAACACGTTTACTTACATATTCCAACTGGGTCAACAGTGTGGTGTTACCTGCTTCTCTAGCCCGCGCCGGATTTTTTTATTTTAATATCGAGGATTATGTCGAGTGCTTTGTATGTCACGTGGTAGTTCATGATTGGAAAGAAGGTGACGATCCGCTGTCTGAACATATTCGTTGGTCTAACAACTGCTTATTTGCAAGACTACTTTGGGAAGAAAGGAAGAAGCAATTTGGGTACGACACAGTTGATGCATCGCAACGATGACGTCGTCTTCAAGCACCAGCATGAATGTTAGTGGGGAGATTGAGGAGTTTCTAGAAAGAGCTAAAAATAGAAAATCTCCTCTCCTTGTGGATGAAGAAACTCAATCGAGACGGCCGGAAAGCTGTAAAAGTCATCTGATTTACAATACTGTGTACATGTTAAGCGAGGAACAGGACCGCAAAAAGTATGTTGAAGTGGGATTTGATATTTTTTCAAATCTTCAGCCTTCGATAAAAATCGGCTGTTTGGGGTGTTCCGATATTTTAGAATGTGCTATGTTATGTAAATATCGTCGCAGCTGTGTGAAAACGACAACTATTTCTGCCGACGAATGGCAAAGTAAACTTGCTAATCGTGAAGCATTTTTTCTACGAAGCGCTTTAAATGACTTTGAGAACGAAGATAATAAAATAAAAGAAATAGTGTTTGGAACGATGTATCGTTGTCGGTTGTATCGAAGCGATTTTGTAGAACTGTTTAAATTAAAAGACATTATTAATTACCGTTTGGAACTGTTACATTCTTTCGCTTTGCCAGCTTTCTATAAAAATGTTCTTAAATTAGTGACCGAGCTCACGGAAGAGGAGACGGGGGAAAGGATCATTAGTGACGCGTATTTAATTCTAAACAGCGAATTAAACATTAATTGCCAGAATATTTTGTGCGTGTTGGAAATTCTTTCCTTATATCCGGAAAATATATTTGAAGCGGTTAATACGTTACGAGGCTCCTGGTAGGAAAACATAATGCAATCTTCCGCAAAAACACGTAAGCAAAATGAAAAGCTGTTAACCTTGTATATTGCAAAACTGGAAATGTTAAAGAAAGACTTGAATAATTACTGCGTAAAAATACGTGTTTCTAAGCAGTTTCGGAATTTATCTATAAATAATCGAAAACAAATAATACGCAACAGTGGCATCGAAGCGGCCGGTAATCCAAGATGAATATAACTTCGTTTTTGTTGCTGTCCCTGCTAACACCCGAAAAGGACATAATTATCTCTAAACCTGTTTTGGCAACGCGAGCTTACATTTATCCCGAGCTTGCTAACGACACTGCTCCATTGCCAGCCTACAATGAATCGTTTTGGCCCAAAAGATGGATGCCCATGACCTTGGATCACTTGTCAAATGGACACGAAGGTTTTGTTTTTCGAGCGAATTTAAAACATCGATTTAGTAAGAGACGGCCTCCTTTCTCTTATATAAAATTCGTTACAAAATTAATAATGCGCTCGAGGAAGTAAATTGGAAAATGGAAATATGGAACCGTTCACTTAGTGGTAGCGACTTCGTTCCGCATATTACATTTAACCACTATTATGTTGTAGAGCTTATATTATCTATAATAGTATTAGTATTAATTGTGTTGTGTTCGTTAGTAAGTTATACTTTTTATAAAGAAGTAATTCAATAAAAGAGTTTTTAAAAAGTATTTTTTATTTATTTTTAATAACTATACAAGATCATTCTTAGTTATCCACGAATTATGGCTATTATCAAAACCTAACCATTTAACGAGCAGTTGACTTCCTTTTTTTCTAACTACTTTTTCTACTAGAAAAATGCTGGGATGTTTTGTTTTCTGCAGCTCGTATTCGTAAAATGCGCCTTTAATTTCCTCGCCGTTTTCGTCTTCTAAAATGTATGTCCTTGGATTGGTAAGGCGGACTTTTTCAACTTTAAAAATTTCGTTGCTCCATGTAGGCGTGTATCCTTTAGCGAACGCCGCCCGATGCTTGCTAACCCTTACGCGATCGCCAACGTAAAATTTTTTCTTCTTTTGATCCACCATTTTTATATGACTGTATGCTCTTTTAAAAATGTTGGGGGCGTTACTTTTATTAACGGCTTCCGGTTTGTATCCAGTTGTTCTGTGTTTTGTCGAATTATATTTCTTTACAATTTTTGGCAATAGATGTAGCCACTTGTACGATCCTTGCAAACTAAACTGTTTCCACATCATATTCTTGAGTGTGCGATTCAATCTTTCTACTATGCTGCTTTTTAGATTGGAATAACTGCTGTAATGGTTGACGCCGAATTTCCGCATTAAATTTTGAAACTCCTTGTTATAAAACTCTTTGCTCATATCGGTTTGCAAGTTTTTAGGCGCAGTTTTAATAGATGAAAGCACTTTTTTCATTGCTTCAGCAACAGCTTGGTCGGTTTTTTGTTTAACGGGAAGTGCCCAAGCGTATTTTGAAAACGCGTTGATCACCACTAAAATGTATCGATAGCCTTTATTTGTTTTTGCGTAGGGTATCATTTCCACCAAATCGGCTTGGAATAAATCGTTTAGTCCCTTTACAATCACCCGTCTTCGTTTAAATTTTTTTCGAGATGGTTTATGTAATTCTTCGACAACTTCGTCTTTAGTAGCTCCCATGATGGTTAAATTGCATAACGAACTCGCAACAGAATATGTGTTTTGAGTTTGGTTTGTACTTTGCGCTTATTTTATCGCCTTCGTTTAGTTTAGTTCCAATGAGGTCTTCCTTATTAGACTTCTGTTTACCGTTTATGGATATTTTCGGATCTAGCGGTGTCCAACTAATATTCGAAATAGTTGCAGCCGGTAGTTTATATATGTATTCCAAAGTTTCATTAGCAATTAAAAGTCGATACTGCCCATTTCTATCGGCGTTGAGTGCCATAATGTAAAAAATAGCGCTGCGACTAACTGACTTAAGCTCGCCCTTGTAAGTTTCTATCTTCTTTGCCACATCTTCAATATCCTTCTTAGAAGTTTCCATAATTTTTGTTGCATCTTCAACAACTGACGCAATCTCTTTCTTAAAAGTTTCTATCATCTTTGTCGCATCTTCGGCCACATATATTTTCGTTTGTTCTACACCCGCAGAATGGTGATGCTGGTGTAGATGTCTACCAAATTTATCTATAGGCATATTTCGCCCCGAAAGTCCGCTACTATATGACGAGTTGTGACGCTTAACTCGCTATTTATTTTATAACCTTAGCGGTTCTTAAAGCGTCAATGATACTAACAATTTCGTTATCGTGACCTGTGTGTCCAGCTGCCTGGGAGGCAAGTAATACACGCAACCGATTCACTAATGAGTTGGGATCCTTCCAAGGAACATATTCCACTTTTTTGTCCGTCACTGTTAGCAATCCCTTGCCGCGCCGTGGTACCTTCGTCGCTGGTCTGCCAGGAGCTTTTATTGTTGAGGAGGCAGTTAGAGGTCGTACTATTTTCATGTATTTAGTCCCTGCGTTACCGCTGATTCTTTGTGTGGGGTCGTAGTTTACACGATTTGCGGCGGAACGATCCACTAAATCTAGATATTGCTCTAAATCTGCGTTTTTGTATATATTTGGTTTCTTTTTAAACATCAATTCGTAAAATCCTGGAGTGCCTTTGTAGATTATTCTGTTGCCGTGGTCCGTAATAACGATATCTTTGCCCTCGAACTTGATTTCTTTATTTCCTATTGCAAACTTCTCTCTCTCTACGTCGAATCGGACTCCGTAGTGCAAATCGTACTTGTCCTCAGTATCTCGTATCATTCCTTCCACGTATGTGCGAGATAACCCTTGAAATTGTTCTAAATATTGGCCAAGAACTTCCGGTTGCAGCATTTGTTGGATGGTTTCTCTGGCCGCTTGTACAGCACCTTCTTCTGCTGCCGCCTCCGCAACCTCCGTTTGCAACTGCTCATCGTATTCCTCTACTGGTTGACTCTCGGATAATACATGCGTAGGCAAAAATCGAGGTGTGGAGGTGTGTGATGGCCCCGGTGTGGAAGTGTGTGATGATCCGGGAAGGAAAGAAACTTTGCCTGGGGTGCCTATCGCTCGCGGACGGGGCAAGATAGAGGGTGTAGATACTCTACGTTTAATGGTTATTGGCAAATAATCCGCTTTTGGTTTGCCCACTGACGCGCCTTCTTGCTTTATAGTTGTTAGCAATTCGGCGAGCGGTTTGGAAAGGGGTTTGAATTGCTCCGCTAAAATCGTTTGGGATTGGGCAATGTCTGCTTTTAAAGCCGCGTATTTTCTTTTTACGGCTTTTCTAGTTTTAAGCAACTCCCTAGCCAAACGCTTATCCATCTTTCGTTTGTGGATGTCCGACAGCCACTGAGTCCTTTTAAAAACTGGTTTTAATTATATATTTTAAAGTAACAATCGAATCCTTTCCTATATCTTCCCAAATTCATTTCGCTATCTTTATCTATAACTAAAAATCCATAACTGTCGTTCCAACAATACGCGCATAAATCTTTAAACTGCTCAAAAGTCATGTCGACGTTTACGTGATCGTCGTGTATGTGTTTTAGATTGGTTTTGTCTTGTTGAAAAACTACAATAAGATTTGCGTTATCTCTAATAAGTTGTTTAGGAATAGATGAATACGTTTGGCACAGTTAAAAACAATCGATATTTCTATGTCGTCCGAAACAAAAATAATCCCTAATTATGCTTTGACTATCGCAAACCACGTCGTCGAATATGATGACAGAATTAGGTTTTGCATCTTTAGGTTGTTCAATTACAGACCCATAGAGATATTCATACAACCCAATTTCTTTTATGGGTTTTAGAAGTTTCCTCAGGTACTGGTATTTTGGTTGATCCAGAGATTTACAGTATAAATAAATGTTTTCGAATCGTAATCCGTTTGGATGTTCTAACAAGCTGATCATTATATTAGTTTTGCCGCAGTTAGATCTGCCAACAATAAGACATCTTTTACATCCTTCTCCCAATAACACGCTGTGTTTTCGATATTGTTGGGTTAACGCGCTGGCGTCGTGATTTACGATCGGTAGCGATTGACTCTGTTTCTCAATCTTAACTTTTCTCATTTTTTACCACCACCACCCGTGATGTGTACATTAAAAACTGAGCCCAACCTACCTAGTATCGAAATTATATAAGTAAAATTTCTTTAAAGTGTATGCAGTTGCGGCGCAACTATCGCACGTGTAATATGAAAGAAGAAAGTATTGGTCGTCGCCGTCGTCGTCGTCGCCTTCGTCGAGGAAGAAAAGGTCGCGGGGTATTAAATACGCTCATAGATAAGTTGCCGTTTGAATTGCACGTGCCGGGATATAGATTTTGCGGTCCGGGCACTCGTCTAAAGAAAAGACTTGCACGCGGAGATCGAGGAATCAATCAGCTGGACGAGGCGTGTAAAGAACACGACATCGCGTATTCGCAACATCAAGATCTTCAAAGACGACACGAAGCCGATAAATTACTTGCCGACAAGGCGTGGACACGTTTTCGTTCGAGAGACGCAAATTTAGGGGAAAAGGCGGCGGCACTAGCTATAACCGGTGTTATGAAAGGAAAAACTAAGCTGAGGATGGGAGGCCGTCGGCCTAAAAGAAGTGGTGGCGCTATAAGCTTTAAGAGTGCAGTTACTCGCGCTAGAAACCGGCTCAAAGAAAATAAAGGGCGCCGCAACAACTTATTGGCGGCCTCTAAACTGGCTCTAGATTCAATCGCGAACAACAAAATTACGCAACCAAGAAGTAGAATAATAAAAATTCCTAAAACGGGAGGTATTTTACCGCTCATCCCCATATTTGCCGCATTAAGCGCTCTTGGATCATTGGGAGGGGGAGCTGCGGCGGTCGCCAAAGCTGTTGGAGATGCCAAAAGTGCCGCCAAAGATCTAAAAGAAAAGGAGCGGCATAATAAGACGATGGAAGCAATAGCCCTTGGAAAAGGTTTACATTTGGCGCCATATAAAAGAGGTTTCGGATTATACTTGAAACCGTATCAACTAACAAAAAACTAACTGTGAAGCTGCCTCGACGCGCACTAACAAACGTCGATTTAATTAAGTACGCAAAAATATTAAAAATTCCAAATTTTAGGGGTGTATACATGCGTAACGATTTACCTTTAAGGATTCGTAAGAACGAAGCCGGTATTGTAAATTTAGACGATAAAGTAGGCCCGGGTACTCATTGGACTGCTTACGTAAAACGTAGTAAAAATATTAGATACTTTGATAGTATAGGGCATTTAAAACCACCCCTAGAATTAATAAAATATTTTAGTAGCGACGGCGGCGGCAGCAAGAATAAGATTACATATAATTTCGAGAGATATCAGGACGTAAATTCTTATAATTGCGGACATCTTTGTTTACAGTTTTTATATAGCTACTCAAATTGACTTTTACCGGCAGTTTACGTTCGATTCTTGAATGTAGCATTTCACAATGTCTTTCATTTTTACGCTTACTGGAAGATCGTCCGTTTTAAATTCCGATTTGTCCGGATATGTCAACTCTTTCCGGTTTAAGCTACCTATACATAGAAGGAAAACTACAGAAATCTACGGGAGTGCCTACATTAACCGCAAAATTCGTAAATAATGGAATTGCCCACCTATTTAGCGAAATTAGATATGAAATGAATGGAATCGTAGTAGATTCGGTAATTAAACCCGGTATCGCGTCTACAATGAAAGGTTATGTCTCGTACACAACCGACGATGTTAAAAAACTGCAAAACGCCGGATGGCTTCCGCAAGCGGGCGACTCCGTAACAGATGCATCCGGCAATTTTAATGTTTGCGTACCGCTGAAAATGTTGCTGGGATTCGCCGAGGATTACGGCAAGGTAATACTAAATATCAGGCAGGAATTGGTCTTAATTCGAAGCAATACCGACAATGATGCCGTAATTAGTACAGACGATACCGAAGTTATTAAAGTCACAATTGAAAACATTTATTGGAAAGTTCATCATATTACTGCGGGTCTTGCTCAAGAATTAGCTTTCACTAAATACATAGATCAGAATATCGACACCCCGGTGACGTTTAGATGTTGGCAGCTTCATGTAGTTTCGGCCGTAAATCAAGGTACTCAACATTCGCTCGCTATTGCCACCAGCACAAAATTGGAAACTCCGCGACACATTATAGTGGGTTTTCACACAAATCGCGAGGGTCAAATAGATAAAAACATGAGCGAATTCGATCATTGCAATATTAAAAATCTCAAAGTTTATTTAAACACAGAAAGGCGCCCTTACGATAATTTAAATATAGATTTCCAAAAGAATCATTATGCAACCCTACATCAAATGTATTCTCAATTTCAATCTACTTATTATAATAAACGCGATGAACCGCTATTTTGTCCAAACGAGTTCAAAACGAAAGCGCCTCTCATCGTTGTAGATTGTTCTAATCAAAAAGACTACCTGCAGCAAATGCCGTAGTGCTTAGATTAGAATTTGACACCGCGAACAACGTTGCCCCCAATACAACTGCGTACTGTTTAGTTTTGCACGACAGAGTATTTACCTACAACGCTCTCACTAAAGCAGTTAAACAATTGTAATCAGCAGGAGCAGCAGCAGCATGTTTGTCATATTAGATTTGCAAGGTTTTAAGATATCCGAAAAGAAGTTTTCGCCAAAGGAATTAGCTGCTTACGATGGAGACGCCGTTTCGCACTATATCTTCAGAGCTCCGTTCCCCTTACCGCCGCATTTACAAAAAGAAGCAAAATGGCTCATAAATAATCACCACTGCATTAATTGGAACGAAGGGTTTACTCCGGCCTTTATGTTTTCGGAGATCCTTCAACGAATTGTTCGAGATGCCGATGTAATATACGTAAAAGGACGTGAAAAGGCCACATTTTTAAGAAATTACATTAACAAACACATCGTCGAGATAGAAGAACAACCGGCACTGTCTGCTTCAAAACCGGCCTGCATGCATCATTCGCAATCTTTTTGTTACTGCGCCTTATCCAATGTTTATCATTTACACAAACACTATGTGATGCAATATGTATCTGCTCCCGAAATGTATAATTGAAGGTAATTAAAAAACAACAACTTTTATAAACGTGTTTTATTTTACATTTCTATGGAATAATGTCCCCATGGGATGGTATCTATTCTATTTTCTAATATATGTCGTTTATCATCTAAAGCACTAAGAGCTACCTTAGTCTGCCTTACACTATGTACATTATGCTTAGTAGATGTTATTAAATTTTGATTTCTGTAAATTTCGACTTCGTCCTGCAAACATTTCAAGTAATCGTCAAAGCAGATTGTATTTTTTACCACACAACTCTTTACACCTTTTGCTTTTTTTACTACTTTGGTTTTGTTGGTGTTACTGTCCACCTTGAGGCTGTAAAGTTTACTCTTTAAGCCCACAAATTCTGTCATTATTTCGCCTTTATTTTCGTCCTTCATCAAACCTAACACTTTTTTGTTTACTCTAGGGATTTCAAATACATTATTTTCCAGATAATCTGAAGTGTCAAATTTATGTAAATCTTGCTTTATAATCTCGTAAACATTTTCGGAAGTAATTTCGTAGATTAGCGAGTCCGTGTCTGTGTATAAAAGCTTGCAATTTCTGGGGGAAATCGAGACATCATATAATTATAATGAAAATCGTAAACGCAAATTTTAGATAAATCTAAAATACACATTCCTATGTAGACAGGTTTCATAAACCAAATTTCCGTTTTCTTTAGTTCAATTGCCACAATATGTTTATCGAATATGGACCTACTATGAAAATTTGGTTTCGAAATATAATACCTAGCTCCGAAACGGCCGTCCCACCTGGAAACTAATTTTATGTTTTTATGTTTTCTCACATTTTGCATAGTCTTGCCAAAAACAGCGTTATTCATTAATTTATAAAGATTTTTTTCAAACTCGTTCCTCGCTGCGGTTCTCAATTTTGTATTTAGATCGATGTATTGTTTTAACCAGGGTGATTGGTCGAACGTTAAAACGCGATGAATTCTAACAAGTTTTAAACCAGCCGCCAAACGCTGCTTCAAATTACGATAATGTATGACATATTTTTCCTTGTTATATAAAGTAGTTAGCAATTGTTTTTGTTTTGATCCAGGAGGATAGCCGTGTTCGGAACAAAAAGGTAAACTTTTGTGTGGGTCATGTAACGTTTGCGAATACTCTAAATCAACTAGTATGCACCCTTTTGAAGCATCGTCAGCTATAGCGTTAACATTAAAATTTTCAAAATCAGAGAGCCATCTAAAGCCCTTATATGGAAGCGCCTGACTCATCCCCCATCCGTACAAGTTGTTGACGTCATAATACATCAGGTACTTAAAGGCTTTAGAAGGGTCGAACTGACCATCTTTTATAAAGTGATTATTCGCTTTACTATACCTACTAATACATTGACAAATCCCTCCTCGAATTCCTTTTTCTATAAAAAGAAGCTTATTTATATCGGAAAGGAGTTCTAATTGAATTTTGGTATACTTTAACATTGCATCCCAAGTGAAACCGGGTGTTGTGTAATACCAGGCCGGATCTAAACCGTATGTATCAAAACAACTTCTTCTAAAGTTTTCAAACACATCCGCCAATAATAATATGTCTGTTTTCAGGTACAGGTCCGAATAGTCGCCTAAATTCTTAATTTGAAATGTTTGCCAAACAGTTTGAGCATGTTGATAATCGTTTTCGCTTATATCGGAATCTGTTAATCTACTAAAAAAATGTTCTTTCGCCGGAAGCGACTCTTTTTCAAATTTCTCATAATTTGTCATATATTCGTAAGGATAAACTCCCTTTTTGGAAAGCAAGGAAATTTTTAAATTATCCAAATGCGAATTTTGTTCCCTCAAAATTTTAAAATCACCCGGTTGCAAATATGATGCCAATTTTTCCAAAGAAGAATTCATAAATCGAAACGAATCTATAAATTTAAATTTAATACCATCTCCGTCGATAGTTTTCGTAAAAGAAATATAGCGCTCCTTGTTTAGCGGCAACATGCTTATATTACCGGGTATAGCTTTAACTAGAGTTTTAACAAAGAAGTGACTATCGTAACCGCTAAAATTATGAAGCACCACGGGAATAATTCTAGGTGTTTTATAATTTAGATTGCAATTACTATGAGCGGGTCCCCTAAATTTTTTAGTCATGTGGCAATGATCAAGCACGCGTTTTCTCACTTCTGACTCATCCCCTAAAACGAATTCCTGTTCGCAAATATGACAGACCGGGGCTAGAAGAGCTTCATTTTTCTGTTGTTCACTAATTTGCATTGGTTTGTAACGGTTGAAATATTGTTTTAAATTGCCCGAAATATTTTGTAATTCATTTACATACCATTCAATACAATCTGCTCCGCGATAGCTTCGTAAAATAGCTCAGCGAATTATCAAAAGTACAGTGCAGATAGTAACCAATGCTACACGCTTCATGGTCTTGATACCTGGCTGTACTTTTGTTCACCGGGCTATCGTTTACCTCCTTAAGAATGGCCTCCAGGTCGCTGTAAACAATAAAAGGACAAAGTTCCTTATAATTAAAATCCTTAAATTCTAAAAACGTGCCGGGCTCGGGAAGATTCACTTTGCACTTGTTCGTTGCTATACAGTCCACCGTATGTGCGCCAAGTTTATTTTCACTTCCAAAATACTGAAGACATCTATCACAAATGCATTTTTTATTTTTATGTTTTGACAGTTGCGAACTCACCAGTCTGGACAAGTTTTTAATTAAACAGAAATGCAGCTTCACAGACGGCACGTCTTCGTCGTCTTCTTCTTCCATGTCTGGTTCCATCCCATATTGTTGGTTAATTTCGTATTTTTCATCTTCATAATATTCTTGTATCATTAGGAGGTTAATGTGAACGGCTTGCTTGTTTGAAGTCAAATAGGCTGGCGATGTAGAGTAAAGTTGTTCCCTCACGCTAAGAACATACACATTGACTGATACATTGTTTTGTTTCTCAAATTTCGGAATCTGTCTTAGCGTCATTGGAAACTCGATGCCCTCCAAATTCAAATGGTGCCTATAATCTGGATAACTTGACACCAGATTTAAATTACTGTTAGCAGGAAACAGGTGAGCCATCACACTCCATGCAAAACAGGCCTCGTCGTTTAAATTTTTAATATTAATAACTGCCTTCTTTCTTTCAATTTCGGGAGGTAAACGAATAAAGGAGTTGCCGTGGAACAGTTGTTCGCATCTATTGATATTGACAAAAAGCGAAAGAATCTCGTGTAGCGCCCATCCGGATTCCCCCTCTTCAAAAACAGACACCTTGTTTAGAATTTTTGATGAAACATGTTCTTGAAACCATTGTTTTAAATTTGGCAGGTCCTCTTGGAGAATTAGCTGATTTTTAGTGTTAAAAGTATTTTGTGGAGAAAATTTCCGAATTTGCAGTTTTTTTTATAAATTCCGCACAAAATACCGTATTAACTTTAATTACACTATTATTTTTAAGGACATTTTCAATTTTTCTTTTAAACAATACGCGGCAATCTTCTAGAAATTCTTCAATTTTTTTATGGACCAAATTTATTATAACACCTGTTTCAAGTCGACACTCGAACGCGCTCTCCACGTTTTGCCAGTTTACACGTTCATTTAATTTGGAATTTTTGTTGCCAGATATCTCGGTTCCAATTTTTGTAAGCAGCACCTGGTACCTTTTCAAATGTCCTATTGATGTTTCGACATGCTTGCGAACTCCAATTGACTTGCAGCTTTTCAGTAATCTTGATAATAACCGAATATTGTTTACATTAATTGTCAAACTTTTTAAAATTTTATCACGTGCCGAAGGTAAGTTTTTAAAGATTTTATAGCACTTTTCGATGACTTCTACGGCCGCACCGCTAACTCGTGCAATTTCATTTTCGTTGGATATGTTTTCAAAAACTGTAACATACTGACGAAGTACTAGCTGGCGTTTGTCTTTATACTAATCTTCAATGGCGTTCTCTAGAATTATTTAAAAAAAACCACAGGTCCACATTGAAAATATCCTTCGTGCCTTTCAATTAATTTACATAGTAAAAGCTGCATTTATCAAAGCTGTTCTTAAAATAATAAAAATATACGCTGCGACTTTTACCGAGCGTCAGTGTTAATTGTTAAAAGCTGTCATTTTTGGAGCATAATTTCAATTATTGTTAAAATTAGATATTGCACACTGGCGAAAAGCCTTTACATGCTACAATACAAAAGCTAGCTCATGAAAACCCTAATCGGGAACAAATAAAGCTAATTTATTGACACATATATGCAAATATAAAGGCACCTTTTACCTATTTACGCTGCAAGTAATTGTGTTAACATAACTGGAATGGCAGCGGTTTTGAATTTATAATATCGCCCGTGACATTACTGCAAGTATAATTAAAACAGAGCTGGAGGCGATTCGCACCGGTTAATTACATTAACACTTAAACCTACCTAAATTATTGCTAAGCGTATGTAGGTGAATGGCACAGTGATTACAAACTAAATTAAAAAATAGCCGGCTTACAGCTGAAAACGTTTACTTGATTGCCACGTATATGGGTGAAAAACCTTATTTGCGAACAAACTTGTTCCACTTATGTTAGTATGGACCGGAATGGCAGTGATACTTTCGCCCGTGCAAGTATAAACGCTAATTGCATCAACCGGTTCATGCGTGACATTGGCCTGCATAGAATATAAATGAAATTAGATTTGGTTTTAATGATAATACCTTAAAATATGTGAATGTAGCTTATACGCATAAGGAAGAGTCACCATTTTTAGACTTAATTACAAATTTTACTAAGCGTATGTAGGCAAAACAACAATAACAAACTAAACTAAAAAATAGCCGATTGGACTGGAATGACAGTGAACTTGAAATTCATACTTTCGTCTGTGCAAGTATGAACGCAAAATTACAACAGCCGCTGACCTTAAATTTAATACCGTTCACATGCTAATTACATTAGTCGGCATGGAATATAAATGAAATTTTACAGAAATTTCTGAGGTTCCCGTAAAATATGTAGATGCGAATGACAAACGAAAAATTGGCCTTTAATTTGTAGTCTATTTAAATATATAAAAGATGATGTAATATTGAGCCTTCTCTCCGCGCAGCGAGATAAGGACCTTAAATGCCTAGTTCTATAAAAATATGATGATCTTGAACCTTCCTTCTAACGTGAGCATGGGGGTCCCAACTGGAATGCCTAGTACTGCACAAATCTGATGCAACCTTGGCCACTCCTGCATTTTTGACCCGAAACATGGGGCCCCCGGGGTTGATGTTATTCGCACTAGTAACTTTTTATCCGGTTTCCACGATGGCAAGATGACACTCAAGATAACGAAGATGCCACGCCCCTCGAGGCTGGTGTTGCGCAATATCTTACCCGAAAATATATACTTGAACATGGGGCCCCGGCGGCTGACGCAATATTACGAATCTAGGGCTCTGCTTCGCGCGATGTGAACTTTGACATTTATATCCAGAACCCGTAGCGAACCACCTTTCCCCCTTCCCCCACCCCCCGCCCCGCGCCGCGAGGTAAGGGTTGAACGATTTAAGTTATTAGGTACGTTTCTTATGGTTATGACTGTATGTTAGCAATCGGTGACCTTGAAGTGGCCCACTGTCAGACACCCAAAATTGGTGGGCCCACTGTCAGACTCCCGAAAATTGGTTTGGGGTCAAGTGAGGTCATTTTACCGTAGAACCCGCCTATCTCTACTACTTATTTGCAATACCGAAAAACAGCAATGATTATCTTGAAGCGTATTTTAGTTAACAGGCACGCACCTAGAAGCACATTTCTCATGCATAAGTGGTAATGCGAGCGACAAGTAATGCGAAAAGTTATTTTCTGTTTATTATGTGTTCAATAATATATTTACGAACTGATACCGGCATTTTTAAATCATTAATATCTTGCCGTTACGCTTAGTATTACCTGAAGATGACTTTAACGGTATTAAAGTCTTATTTACAATGCCGCAAGCAGTAGCGATTGACAAACAATATATTTTAATTAACGCGCAGGCCTCTAAAAGCTCATATCTAATGCATAACAAGTATTTCCAGCGACAACAGACGAGAATAGTTATTTTCAGTTGGTTTAAGTGTCCAAATTTGGATTTACTATCTCCGGCTGGTATTTAGAAACAGTGAATATTCTTTACTTACGCTTAATATTACTAGGTGTGGTTCTCAACAGTAACCAAATTATATTTGCAATACCTAAAAACAGCAATGATTATCTTGAAGCGTATTTTAGTTAACAGGCACGCACCTAGAAGCACATTTCTCATGCATAAGTGGTAATGCGAGCGACAAGTAATGCGAAAAGTTATTTTCTGTTTATTATGTGTTCAATAATATATTTACGAACTGATACCGGCATTTTTAAATCATTAATATCTTGCCGTTACGCTTAGTATTACCTGAAGATGACTTTAACGGTATTAAAGTCTTATTTACAATGCCGCAAGCAGTAGCGATTGACAAGCAATATATTTTAATTAACGCGCAGGCCTCTAAAAGCTCATATCTAATGCATAACAAGTATTTCCAGCGACAACAGACGAGAATAGTTATTTTCAGTTGGTTTAAGTGTCCAAATTTGGATTTACTATCTCCGGCTGGTATTTAGAAACAGTGAATATTCTTTACTTACGCTTAATATTACTAGGTGTGGTTCTCAACAGTAACCAAATTATATTTGCAATACCTAAAAACAGCAATGATTATCTTGAAGCGTATTTTAGTTAACAGGCACGCACCTAGAAGCACATTTCTCATGCATAAGTGGTAATGCGAGCGACAAGTAATGCGAAAAGTTATTTTCTGTTTATTATGTGTTCAATAATATATTTACGAACTGATACCGGCATTTTTAAACCATTAATATCTTGCCGTTAGGCTTAGTATTACCTGAAGATGACTTTAACGGTATTAAAGTCTTATTTACAATGCCGCAAGCAGTAGCGATTGACAAACAATATATTTTAATTAACGCGCAGGCCTCTAAAAGCTCATATCTAATGCATAACAAGTATTTCCAGCGACAACAGACGAGAATAGTTATTTTCAGTTGGTTTAAGTGTCCAAATTTGGATTTACTATCTCCGGCTGGTATTTAGAAACAGTGAATATTCTTTACTTACGCTTAATATTACTAGGTGTGGTTCTCAACAGTAACCAAATTATATTTGCAATACCTAAAAACAGCAATGATTATCTTGAAGCGTATTTTAGTTAACAGGCACGCACCTAGAAGCACATTTCTCATGCATAAGTGGTAATGCGAGCGACAAGTAATGCGAAAAGTTATTTTCTGTTTATTATGTGTTCAATAATATATTTACGAACTGATACCGGCATTTTTAAACCATTAATATCTTGCCGTTAGGCTTAGTATTACCTGAAGATGACTTTAACGGTATTAAAGTCTTATTTACAATGCCGCAAGCAGTAGCGATTGACAAACAATATATTTTAATTAACGCGCAGGCCTCTAAAAGCTCATATCTAATGCATAACAAGTATTTCCAGCGACAACAGACGAGAATAGTTATTTTCAGTTGGTTTAAGTGTCCAAATTTGGATTTACTATCTCCGGCTGGTATTTAGAAACAGTGAATATTCTTTACTTACGCTTAATATTACTAGGTGTGGTTCTCAACAGTAACCAAATTATATTTGCAATACCTAAAAACAGCAATGATTATCTTGAAGCGTATTTTAGTTAACAGGCACGCACCTAGAAGCACATTTCTCATGCATAAGTGGTAATGCGAGCGACAAGTAATGCGAAAAGTTATTTTCTGTTTATTATGTGTTCAATAATATATTTACGAACTGATACCGGCATTTTTAAACCATTAATATCTTGCCGTTAGGCTTAGTATTACCTGAAGATGACTTTAACGGTATTAAAGTCTTATTTACAATGCCGCAAGCAGTAGCGATTGACAAACAATATATTTTAATTAACGCGCAGGCCTCTAAAAGCTCATATCTAATGCATAACAAGTATTTCCAGCGACAACAGACGAGAATAGTTATTTTCAGTTGGTTTAAGTGTCCAAATTTGGATTTACTATCTCCGGCTGGTATTTAGAAACAGTGAATATTCTTTACTTACGCTTAATATTACTAGGTGTGGTTCTCAACAGTAACCAAATTATATTTGCAATACCTAAAAACAGCAATGATTATCTTGAAGCGTATTTTAGTTAACAGGCACGCACCTAGAAGCACATTTCTCATGCATAAGTGGTAATGCGAGCGACAAGTAATGCGAAAAGTTATTTTCTGTTTATTATGTGTTCAATAATATATTTACGAACTGATACCGGCATTTTTAAACCATTAATATCTTGCCGTTAGGCTTAGTATTACCTGAAGATGACTTTAACGGTATTAAAGTCTTATTTACAATGCCGCAAGCAGTAGCGATTGACAAACAATATATTTTAATTAACGCGCAGGCCTCTAAAAGCTCATATCTAATGCATAACAAGTATTTCCAGCGACAACAGACGAGAATAGTTATTTTCAGTTGGTTTAAGTGTCCAAATTTGGATTTACTATCTCCGGCTGGTATTTAGAAACAGTGAATATTCTTTACTTACGCTTAATATTACTAGGTGTGGTTCTCAACAGTAACCAAATTATATTTGCAATACCTAAAAACAGCAATGATTATCTTGAAGCGTATTTTAGTTAACAGGCACGCACCTAGAAGCACATTTCTCATGCATAAGTGGTAATGCGAGCGACAAGTAATGCGAAAAGTTATTTTCTGTTTATTATGTGTTCAATAATATATTTACGAACTGATACCGGCATTTTTAAACCATTAATATCTTGCCGTTAGGCTTAGTATTACCTGAAGATGACTTTAACGGTATTAAAGTCTTATTTACAATGCCGCAAGCAGTAGCGATTGACAAACAATATATTTTAATTAACGCGCAGGCCTCTAAAAGCTCATATCTAATGCATAACAAGTATTTCCAGCGACAACAGACGAGAATAGTTATTTTCAGTTGGTTTAAGTGTCCAAATTTGGATTTACTATCTCCGGCTGGTATTTAGAAACAGTGAATATTCTTTACTTACGCTTAATATTACTAGGTGTGGTTCTCAACAGTAACCAAATTATATTTGCAATACCTAAAAACAGCAATGATTATCTTGAAGCGTATTTTAGTTAACAGGCACGCACCTAGAAGCACATTTCTCATGCATAAGTGGTAATGCGAGCGACAAGTAATGCGAAAAGTTATTTTCTGTTTATTATGTGTTCAATAATATATTTACGAACTGATACCGGCATTTTTAAACCATTAATATCTTGCCGTTAGGCTTAGTATTACCTGAAGATGACTTTAACGGTATTAAAGTCTTATTTACAATGCCGCAAGCAGTAGCGATTGACAAACAATATATTTTAATTAACGCGCAGGCCTCTAAAAGCTCATATCTAATGCATAACAAGTATTTCCAGCGACAACAGACGAGAATAGTTATTTTCAGTTGGTTTAAGTGTCCAAATTTGGATTTACTATCTCCGGCTGGTATTTAGAAACAGTGAATATTCTTTACTTACGCTTAATATTACTAGGTGTGGTTCTCAACAGTAACCAAATTATATTTGCAATACCTAAAAACAGCAATGATTATCTTGAAGCGTATTTTAGTTAACAGGCACGCACCTAGAAGCACATTTCTCATGCATAAGTGGTAATGCGAGCGACAAGTAATGCGAAAAGTTATTTTCTGTTTATTATGTGTTCAATAATATATTTACGAACTGATACCGGCATTTTTAAACCATTAATATCTTGCCGTTAGGCTTAGTATTACCTGAAGATGACTTTAACGGTATTAAAGTCTTATTTACAATGCCGCAAGCAGTAGCGATTGACAAACAATATATTTTAATTAACGCGCAGGCCTCTAAAAGCTCATATCTAATGCATAACAAGTATTTCCAGCGACAACAGACGAGAATAGTTATTTTCAGTTGGTTTAAGTGTCCAAATTTGGATTTACTATCTCCGGCTGGTATTTAGAAACAGTGAATATTCTTTACTTACGCTTAATATTACTAGGTGTGGTTCTCAACAGTAACCAAATTATATTTGCAATACCGAAAAACAGCAATGATTATCTTGAAGCGTATTTTAGTTAACAGGCACGCACCTAGAAGCACATTTCTCATGCATAAGTGGTAATGCGAGAGACAAGTAATGTGAAAAGTTATTTTCTGTTTATTATGTGTTTAATAATATATTTACGAACTGATACCGGCATTTTTAAATCATTAATATCTTGCCGTTACGCTTAGTATTACCTGAAGATGACTTTAACGGTATTAAAGTCTTATTTACAATGCCGCAAGCAGTAGCGATTGACAAACAATATATTTTAATTAACGCGCAGGCTTCTAAAAGCTCATATCTAATGCATAACAAGTATTTCCAGCGACAACAGACGAGAATAGTTATTTTCAGTTGGTTTAAGTGTCCAAATTTGGATTTACTATCTCCGGCTGGTATTTAGAAACAGCCTATTTTAGTTAACAGGCACGCACCTAGAAGCACATTTCTCATGCATAAGTGGTAATGCGAGCGACAAGTAATGCGAAAAGTTATTTTCTGTTTATTATGTGTTCAATAATATATTTACGAACTGATACCGGCATTTTTAAATCATTAATATCTTGCCGTTACCCTTAGTATTACCTGAAGATGACTTTAACGGTATTAAAGTCTCATTTACAATGCCGCAAGCAGTAGCGATTGACAAACAATAGATTTTAATTAACGCGCAGGCATCTAAAAGCTCATATCTAATGCATAACAAGTATTTCCAGCGACAACAGACGAGAATAGTTATTTTCAGTTGGTTTAAGTGTCCAAATTTGGATTTACTATCTCCGGCTGGTATTTAGAAACAGTGAATATTCTTTACTTACGCTTAATATTACTAGGTGTGGTTCTCAACAGTAACCAAATTATATTTGCAATACCGAAAAACAGCAATGATTATCTTGAAGCGTATTTTAGTCAACAGGAACGCACCTAGAAGCACATTTCTCATGGATAAGTGGTAATGCGAGCGACAAGTAATGCGAAAAGTTCTTTTCTGTTTATTATGTTTTCAATAATATATTTACGAACTGATACCGGCATTTTTAAATCATTAATATCTTGCCGTTACGCTTAGTATTACCCGAAGATGACTTTAACGGTATTAAAGTCTTATTTACAATGCCGCAAGCAGTAGCGATTGATAAACAATATATTTTAATTAACGCGCAGGCCTCTAAAAGCTCATATCTAATGCATAACAAGTATTTCCAGCGACAACAGACGAGAATAGTTATTTTCAGTTGGTTTAAGTGTCCAAATTTGGATTTACTATCTCCGGCTGGTATTTAGAAACAGTGAATATTCTTTACTTACGCTTAATATTACTAGGTGTGGTTCTCAACAGTAACCAAATTATATTTGCAATACCGAAAAACAGCAATGATTATCTTGAAGCCTATTTTAGTTAACAGGCACGCACCTAGAAGCACATTTCTCATGCATAAGTGGTAATGCGAGCGACAAGTAATGCGAAAAGTTATTTTCTGTTTATTATGTGTTCAATAATATAATTACGAACTGATACCGGCATTTTTAAATAATTAATATCTTGCCGTTACGCTTAGTATTACCTGAAGATGACTTTAACGGTATTAAAGTCTTATTTACAATGCCGCAAGCAGTAGCGATTGACAAACAATATATTTTAATTAACGCGCAGGCCTCTAAAAGCTCATATCTAATGCATAACAAGTATTTCCAGCGACAACAGACGAGAATAGTTATTTTCAGTTGGTTTAAGTGTCCAAATTTGGATTTACTATCTCCGGCTGGTATTTAGAAACAGTGAATATTCTTTACTTACGCTTAATATTACTAGGTGTGGTTCTCAACAGTAACCAAATTATATTTGCAATACCGAAAAACAGCAATGATTATCTTGAAGCGTATTTTAGTTAACAGGCACGCACCTAGAAGCACATTTCTCATGCATAAGTGGTAATGCGAGAGACAAGTAATGTGAAAAGTTATTTTCTGTTTATTATGTGTTTAATAATATATTTACGAACTGATACCGGCATTTTTAAATCATTAATATCTTGCCGTTACGCTTAGTATTACCTGAGGATGACTTTAACGGTATTAAAGTCTTATTTACAATGCCGCAAGCAGTAGCGATTGACAAACAATATATTTTAATTAACGCGCAGGCTTCTAAAAGCTCATATCTAATGCATAACAAGTATTTCCAGCGACAACAGACGAGAATAGTTATTTTCAGTTGGTTTAAGTGTCCAAATTTGGATTTACTATCTCCGGCTGGTATTTAGAAACAGTGAATATTCTTTACTTACGCTTAATATTATTAGGTGTGGTTCTCAACAGTAACCAAATTATATTTGCAATACCGAAAAACAGCAATGATTATCTTGAAGCCTATTTTAGTTAACAGGCACGCACCTAGAAGCACATTTCTCATGCATAAGTGGTAATGCGAGCGACAAGTAATGCGAAAAGTTATTTTCTGTTTATTATGTGTTCAATAATATATTTACGAACTGATACCGGCATTTTTAAATCATTAATATCTTGCCGTTACCCTTAGTATTACCTGAAGATGACTTTAACGGTATTAAAGTCTCATTTACAATGCCGCAAGCAGTAGCGATTGACAAACAATATATTTTAATTAACGCGCAGGCCTCTAAAAGCTCATATCTAATGCATAACAAGTATTTCCAGCGACAACAGACGAGAATAGTTATTTTCAGTTGGTTTAAGTGTCCAAATTTGGATTTACTATCTCCGGCTGGTATTTAGAAACAGTGAATATTCTTTACTTACGCTTAATATTACTAGGTGTGGTTCTCAACAGTAACCAAATTATATTTGCAATACCGAAAAACAGCAATGATTATCTTGAAGCGTATTTTAGTCAACAGGAACGCACCTAGAAGCACATTTCTCATGGATAAGTGGTAATGCGAGCGACAAGTAATGCGAAAAGTTCTTTTCTGTTTATTATGTTTTCAATAATATATTTACGAACTGATACCGGCATTTTTAAATCATTAATATCTTGCCGTTACGCTTAGTATTACCCGAAGATGACTTTAACGGTATTAAAGTCTTATTTACAATGCCGCAAGCAGTAGCGATTGATAAACAATATATTTTAATTAACGCGCAGGCCTCTAAAAGCTCATATCTAATGCATAACAAGTATTTCCAGCGACAACAGACGAGAATAGTTATTTTCAGTTGGTTTAAGTGTCCAAATTTGGATTTACTATCTCCGGCTGGTATTTAGAAACAGTGAATATTCTTTACTTACGTTTAATATTACTAGGTGTGGTTCTCAACAGTAACCAAATTATATTTGCAATACCGAAAAACAGCAATGATTATCTTGAAGCGTATTTTAGTCAACAGGCACGCACCTAAAAGCACATTTCTCATGGATAAGTGGTAATGCGAGCGACAAGTAATGCGAAAAGTTCTTTTCTGTTTATTATATGTTCAATAATATATTTACGAACTGATACCGGCATTTTTAAATCATTAATATCTTGCCGTTACGCTTAGTATTACCTGAAGATGACTTTAACGGTATTAAAGTATTATTTACAATGCCGCAAGCAGTAGCGATTGACAAACAATATATTTTAATTAACGCGCAGGCCTCTAAAAGCTCATATCTAATGCATAACAAGTATTTCCAGCGACAACAGACGAGAATAGTTATTTTCAGTTGGTTTAAGTGTCCAAATTTGGATTTACTATTTCCGGCTGGTATTTAGAAACAGTGAATATTCTTTACTTACGCTTAATATTACTAGGTGTGGTTCTCAACAGTAACCAAATTATATTTGCAATACCTAAAAACAGCAATGATTATCTTGAAGCGTATTTTAGTTAACAGGCACGCACCTAGAAGCACATTTCTCATGCATAAGTGGTAATGCGAGCGACAAGTAATGCGAAAAGTTATTTTCTGTTTATTATGTGTTCAATAATATATTTACGAACTGATACCGGCATTTTTAAATTATTAATATCTTGCCGTTACGCTTAGTATTACCTGAAGATGACTTTAACGGTATTAAAGTCTTATTTACAATGCCGCAAGCAGTAGCGATTGACAAACAATATATTTTATCTACGACCACTACTAAAAGTAGGCCTTTTAGCGCTAGCTTGTTTCACTAAAAGTGACGTTTTATACCTGAAGATGACTTTAACGGTATTAAAGTCTTATTTACAATGCCGCAAGCAGTAGCGATTGACAAACAATATATTTGAATTAACGCGCAGGCCTCTAAAAGCTCATATCTAATGCATAACAAGTATTTCCAGCGACAACAGACGAGAATAGTTATTTTCTGTTGGTTTAAGTGTCCAAATTTGGATTTACTATCTCCGGCTGGTATTTAGAAACAGTGAATATTCTTTACTTACGCTTAATATTACTAGGTGTGGTTCTCAACAGTAACCAAATTATATTTGCAATACCTAAAAACAGCAATGATTATCTTGAAGCGTATTTTAGTTAACAGGCACGCACCTAGAAGCACATTTCTCATGCATAAGTGGTAATGCGAGCGACAAGTAATGCGAAAAGTTATTTGCTGTTTATTATGTGTTCAATAATATATTTACGAACTGATACCGGCATGTTTAAATCATTAATATCTTGCCGTTACGCTTAGTATTACCTGAAGATGTCTTTAACGGTATTAAAGTCTTATTTACAATGCCGCAAGCAGTAGCGATTGACAAACAATATATTTGAATTAACGCGCAGGCCTCTAAAAGCTCATATCTAATGCATAACAAGTATTTCCAGCGACAACAGACGAGAATAGTTATTTTCTGTTGGTTTAAGTGTCCAAATTTGGATTTACTATCTCCGGCTGGTATTTAGAAACAGTGAATATTCTTTACTTACGCTTAATATTACTAGGTGTGGTTCTCAACAGTAACCAAATTATATTTGCAATATTGAAAAACAACAATGATTATCTTGAAGCGTATTTTAGTCAACAGGCACGCACCTAGAAGCACATTTCTCATGGATAAGTGGTAATGCGAGCGACAAGTAATGCGAAAAGTTATTTTCTGTTTATTATGTGTTCAATAATATATTTACGAACTGATACCGGCATTTTTAAATCATTAATATCTTGCCGTTACGCTTAGTATTACCTGAAGATGACTTTAACGGTATTAAAGTCTTATTTACAATACCGCAAGCAGTAGCGATTGACAAACAATATATTTTAATTAACGCGCAGGCCTCTAAAAGCTCATATCTATTGCATAACAAGTATTTCCAGCGACTACAGACGAGAATAGTTATTTTCAGTTGGTTTAAGTGTCCAAATTTGGATTTACTATCTCCGGCTGGTATTTAGAAACAGTGAATATTCTTTACTTACGCTTAATATTACTAGGTGTGGTTCTCAACAGTAACCAAATTATATTTGCAATACCGAAAAACAGCAATGATTATCTTGAAGCGTATTTTAGTTAACAGCCACGCACCTAGAAGCACATTTCTCATGCATAAGTGGTAATGCGAGCGACAAGTAATGTAAAATGTTATTTTCTGTTTATTATGTGTTTAATAATATATTTACGAACTGATACCGGCATTTTTAAATCATTAATATGTTGCCGTTACGCTTAGTATTACCTGAAGATGACTTTAACGGTATTAAAGTCTTATTTACCATGCCGCAAGCAGTAGCGATTGACAAACAATATATTTTAATTAACGCGCAGGCCTCTAAAAGCTCATATCTAATGCATAACAAGTATTTCCAGCGACAACAGACGAGAATAGTTATTTTCAGTTGGTTTAAGTGTCCAAATTTGGATTTACTATCTCCGGCTGGTATTTAGAAACAGTGAATATTCTTTACTTACGTTTAATATTACTAGGTGTGGTTCTCAACAGTAACCAAATTATATTTGCAATACCGAAAAACAGCAATGATTATCTTGAAGCGTATTTTAGTCAACAGGCACGCACCTAGAAGCACATTTCTCATGGATAAGTGGTAATGCGAGCGACAAGTAATGCGAAAAGTTCTTTTCTGTTTATTATGTGTTCAATAATATATTTACGAACTGATACCGGCATTTTTAAATCATTAATATCTTGTCGTTACGCTTAGTATTACCTGAAGATGACTTTAACGGTATTAAAGTATTATTTACAAGCCGCAAGCAGTAGCGATTGACAAACAATATATTTTAATTAACGCGCAGGCCTCTAAAAGCTCATATCTAATGCATAACAAGTATTTCCAGCGACAACAGACGAGAATAGTTATTTTCAGTTGGTTTAAGTGTCCAAATTTGGATTTACTATTTCCGGCTGGTATTTAGAAACAGTGAATATTCTTTACTTACGCTTAATATTACTAGGTGTGGTTCTCAACAGTAACCAAATTATATTTGCAATACCTAAAAACAGCAATGATTATCTTGAAGCGTATTTTAGTTAACAGGCACGCACCTAGAAGCACATTTCTCATGCATAAGTGGTAATGCGAGCGACAAGTAATGCGAAAAGTTATTTTCTGTTTATTATGTGTTCAATAATATATTTATGAACTGATACCGGCATTTTTAAATTATTAATATCTTGCCGTTACGCTTAGTATTACCTGAAGATGACTTTAACGGTATTAAAGTCTTATTTACAATGCCGCAAGCAGTAGCGATTGACAAACAATATATTTTATCTACGACCACTACTAAAAGTAGGCCTTTTAGCGCTAGCTTGTTTCACTAAAAGTGACGTTTTATACCTGAAGATGACTTTAACGGTATTAAAGTCTTATTTACAATGCCGCAAGCAGTAGCGATTGACAAACAATATATTTGAATTAACGCGCAGGCCTCTAAGAGCTCATATCTAATGCATAACAAGTATTTCCAGCGACAACAGACGAGAATAGTTATTTTCTGTTGGTTTAAGTGTCCAAATTTGGATTTACTATCTCCGGCTGGTATTTAGAAACAGTGAATATTCTTTACTTACGCTTAATATTACTAGGTGTGGTTCTCAACAGTAACCAAATTATATTTGCAATACCTAAAAACAGCAATGATTATCTTGAAGCGTATTTTAGTTAACAGGCACGCACCTAGAAGCACATTTCTCATGCATAAGTGGTAGTGCGAGCGACAAGTAATGCGAAAAGTTATTTGCTGTTTATTATGTGTTCAATAATATATTTACGAACTGATACCGGCATTTTTAAATTATTAATATCTTGCCGTTACGCTTAGTATTACCTGAAGATGACTTTAACGGTATTAAAGTCTTATTTACAATGCCGCAAGCAGTAGCGATTGACAAACAATATATTTTATCTACGACCACTACTAAAAGTAGGCCTTTTAGCGCTAGCTTGTTTCACTAAAAGTGACGTTTTATACCTGAAGATGACTTTAACGGTATTAAAGTCTTATTTACAATGCCGCAAGCAGTAGCGATTGACAAACAATATATTTGAATTAACGCGCAGGCCTCTAAAAGCTCATATCTAATGCATAACAAGTATTTCCAGCGACAACAGACGAGAATAGTTATTTTCTGTTGGTTTAAGTGTCCAAATTTGGATTTACTATCTCCGGCTGGTATTTAGAAACAGTGAATATTCTTTACTTACGCTTAATATTACTAGGTGTGGTTCTCAACAGTAACCAAATTATATTTGCAATACCTAAAAACAGCAATGATTATCTTGAAGCGTATTTTAGTTAACAGGCACGCACCTAGAAGCACATTTCTCATGCATAAGTGGTAATGCGAGCGACAAGTAATGCGAAAAGTTATTTGCTGTTTATTATGTGTTCAATAATATATTTACGAACTGATACCGGCATGTTTAAATCATTAATATCTTGCCGTTACGCTTAGTATTACCTGAAGATGTCTTTAACGGTATTAAAGTCTTATTTACAATGCCGCAAGCAGTAGCGATTGACAAACAATATATTTTAATTAACGCGCAGGCCTCTAAAAGCTCATATCTAATGCATAACAAGTATTTCCAGCTACAACAGACGAGAATAGTTATTTTCAGTTGGTTGAAGTGTCCAAGTTTGGATTTACTATCTCCGGCTGGTATTTAGAAACAGTGAATATTCTTTACTTACGCTTAATATTACTAGGTGTGGTTCTCAACAGTAACCAAATTATATTTGCAATATTGAAAAACAACAATGATTATCTTGAAGCGTATTTTAGTCAACAGGCACGCACCTAGAAGCACATTTCTCATGGATAAGTGGTAATGCGAGCGACAAGTAATGCGAAAAGTTATTTTCTGTTTATTATGTGTTCAATAATATATTTACGAACTGATACCGGCATTTTTAAATCATTAATATCTTGCCGTTACGCTTAGTATTACCTGAAGATGACTTTAACGGTATTAAAGTCTTATTTACAATACCGCAAGCAGTAGCGATTGTCAAACAATATATTTTAATTAACGCGCAGGCCTCTAAAAGCTCATATCTATTGCATAACAAGTATTTCCAGCGACTACAGACGAGAATAGTTATTTTCAGTTGGTTTAAGTGTCCAAATTTGGATTTACTATCTCCGGCTGGTATTTAGAAACAGTGAATATTCTTTACTTACGCTTAATATTACTAGGTGTGGTTCTCAACAGTAACCAAATTATATTTGCAATACCGAAAAACAGCAATGATTATCTTGAAGCCTATTTTAGTTAACAGGCACGCACCTAGAAGCACATTTCTCATGCATAAGTGGTAATGCGAGCGACAAGTAATGCGAAAAGTTATTTTCTGTTTATTATGTGTTCAATAATATATTTGCGAACTGATACCGGCATTTTTAAATCATTAATATCTTGCCGTTACGCTTAGTATTACCTGAAGATGACTTTAACGGTATTAAAGTCTTATTTACAATGCCGCAAGCAGTAGCGATTGACAAACAATATATTTTAATTAACGCGCAGGCCTCTAAAAGCTCATATCTAATGCATAACAAGTATTTCCAGCGACTACAGACGAGAATAGTTATTTTCAGTTGGTTTAAGTGTCCAAATTTGGATTTACTATCTCCGGCTGGTATTTAGAAACAGTGACTATTCTTTACTTATGCTTAATATTACTAGGTGTGGTTCTCAACAGTAACCAAATTATATTTGCAATACCGAAAAACAGCAATGATTATCTTGAAGCCTATTTTAGTTAACAGGCACGCACCTAGAAGCACATTTCTCATGCATAAGTGGTAATGCGAGCGACAAGTAATGCGAAAAGTTATTTTCTGTTTATTATGTGTTCAATAATATATTTACGAACTGATACCGGCATTTTTAAATCATTAATATCTTGCCGTTACGCTTAGTATTACCTGAAGATGACTTTAACGGTATTAAAGTCTTATTTACAATGCCGCAAGCAGTAGCGATTGACAAACAATATATTTTAATTAACGCGCAGGCCTCTAAAAGCTCATATCTAATGCATAACAAGTATTTCCAGCGACTACAGACGAGAATAGTTATTTTCAGTTGGTTTAAGTGTCCAAATTTGGATTTACTATCTCCGGCTGGTATTTAGAAACAGTGAATATTCTTTACTTACGCTTAATATTACTAGGTGTGGTTCTCAACAGTAACCAAATTATATTTGCAATACCGAAAAACAGCAATGATTATCTTGAAGCCTATTTTAGTTAACAGGCACGCACCTAGAAGCACATTTCTCATGCATAAGTGGTAATGCGAGCGACAAGTAATGCGAAAAGTTATTTTCTGTTTATTATGTGTTCAATAATATAATTACGAACTGATACCGGCATTTTTAAATAATTAATATCTTGCCGTTACGCTTAGTATTACCTGAAGATGACTTTAACGGTATTAAAGTGTTATTTACAATGCCGCAAGCAGTAGCGATTGACAAACAATATATTTTAATTAACGCGCAGGCCTCTAAAAGCTCATATCTAATGCATAACAAGTATTTCCAGCGACTACAGACGAGAATAGTTATTTTCAGTTGGTTTAAGTGTCCAAATTTGGATTTACTATTTCCGGCTGGTATTTAGAAACAGTGAATATTCTTTACTTACGCTTAATATTACTAGGTGTGGTTCTCAACAGTAACCTAATTATATTTGCAATACCGAAAAACAGCAATGATTATCTTGAAGCCTATTTTAGTTAACAGGCACGCACCTAGAAGCACATTTCTCATGGATAAGTGGTAATGCGAGCGACAAGTAATGCGAAAAGTTCTTTTCTGTTTATTATGTTTTCAATAATATATTTACGAACTGATACCGGCATTTTTAAATCATTAATATCTTGCCGTTACGCTTAGTATTACCCGAAGATGACTTTAACGGTATTAAAGTCTTATTTACAATGCCGCAAGCAGTAGCGATTGATAAACAATATATTTTAATTAACGCGCAGGCCTCTAAAAGCTCATATCTAATGCATAACAAGTATTTCCAGCGACAACAGACGAGAATAGTTATTTTCAGTTGGTTTAAGTGTCCAAATTTGGATTTACTATCTCCGGCTGGTATTTAGAAACAGTGAATATTCTTTACTTACGTTTAATATTACTAGGTGTGGTTCTCAACAGTAACCAAATTATATTTGCAATACCGAAAAACAGCAATGATTATCTTGAAGCGTATTTTAGTCAACAGGCACGCACCTAAAAGCACATTTCTCATGGATAAGTGGTAATGCGAGCGACAAGTAATGCGAAAAGTTCTTTTCTGTTTATTATGTGTTCAATAATATATTTACGAACTGATACCGGCATTTTTAAATCATTAATATCTTGCCGTTACGCTTAGTATTACCTGAAGATGACTTTAACGGTATTAAAGTCTTATTTACAATGCCGCAAGCAGTAGCGATTGACAAACAATATATTTTAATTAACGCGCAGGCTTCTAAAAGCTCATATCTAATGCATAACAAGTATTTCCAGCGACAACAGACGAGAATAGTTATTTTCAGTTGGTTTAAGTGTCCAAATTTGGATTTACTATCTCCGGCTGGTATTTAGAAACAGTGAATATTCTTTACTTACGCTTAATATTATTAGGTGTGGTTCTCAACAGTAACCAAATTATATTTGCAATACCGAAAAACAGCAATGATTATCTTGAAGCCTATTTTAGTTAACAGGCACGCACCTAGAAGCACATTTCTCATGCATAAGTGGTAATGCGAGCGACAAGTAATGCGAAAAGTTATTTTCTGTTTATTATGTGTTCAATAATATATTTACGAACTGATACCGGCATTTTTAAATCATTAATATCTTGCCGTTACCCTTAGTATTACCTGAAGATGACTTTAACGGTATTAAAGTCTCATTTACAATGCCGCAAGCAGTAGCGATTGACAAACAATATATTTTAATTAACGCGCAGGCCTCTAAAAGCTCATATCTAATGCATAACAAGTATTTCCAGCGACAACAGACGAGAATAGTTATTTTCAGTTGGTTTAAGTGTCCAAATTTGGATTTACTATCTCCGGCTGGTATTTAGAAACAGTGAATATTCTTTACTTACGCTTAATATTACTAGGTGTGGTTCTCAACAGTAACCAAATTATATTTGCAATACCGAAAAACAGCAATGATTATCTTGAAGCGTATTTTAGTCAACAGGAACGCACCTAGAAGCACATTTCTCATGGATAAGTGGTAATGCGAGCGACAAGTAATGCGAAAAGTTCTTTTCTGTTTATTATGTTTTCAATAATATATTTACGAACTGATACCGGCATTTTTAAATCATTAATATCTTGCCGTTACGCTTAGTATTACCCGAAGATGACTTTAACGGTATTAAAGTCTTATTTACAATGCCGCAAGCAGTAGCGATTGATAAACAATATATTTTAATTAACGCGCAGGCCTCTAAAAGCTCATATCTAATGCATAACAAGTATTTCCAGCGACAACAGACGAGAATAGTTATTTTCAGTTGGTTTAAGTGTCCAAATTTGGATTTACTATTTCCGGCTGGTATTTAGAAACAGTGAATATTCTTTACTTACGCTTAATATTACTAGGTGTGGTTCTCAACAGTAACCAAATTATATTTGCAATACCTAAAAACAGCAATGATTATCTTGAAGCGTATTTTAGTTAACAGGCACGCACCTAGAAGCACATTTCTCATGCATAAGTGGTAATGCGAGCGACAAGTAATGCGAAAAGTTATTTTCTGTTTATTATGTGTTCAATAATATATTTACGAACTGATACCGGCATTTTTAAATTATTAATATCTTGCCGTTACGCTTAGTATTACCTGAAGATGACTTTAACGGTATTAAAGTCTTATTTACAATGCCGCAAGCAGTAGCGATTGACAAACAATATATTTTATCTACGACCACTACTAAAAGTAGGCCTTTTAGCGCTAGCTTGTTTCACTAAAAGTGACGTTTTATACCTGAAGATGACTTTAACGGTATTAAAGTCGTATTTACAATGCCGCAAGCAGTAGCGATTGACAAACAATATATTTGAATTAACGCGCAGGCCTCTAAAAGCTCATATCTAATGCATAACAAGTATTTCCAGCGACAACAGACGAGAATAGTTATTTTCTGTTGGTTTAAGTGTCCAAATTTGGATTTACTATCTCCGGCTGGTATTTAGAAACAGTGAATATTCTTTACTTACGCTTAATATTACTAGGTGTGGTTCTCAACAGTAACCAAATTATATTTGCAATACCTAAAAACAGCAATGATTATCTTGAAGCGTATTTTAGTTAACAGGCACGCACCTAGAAGCACATTTCTCATGCATAAGTGGTAATGCGAGCGACAAGTAATGCGAAAAGTTATTTGCTGTTTATTATGTGTTCAATAATATATTTACGAACTGATACCGGCATGTTTAAATCATTAATATCTTGCCGTTACGCTTAGTATTACCTGAAGATGTCTTTAACGGTATTAAAGTCTTATTTACAATGCCGCAAGCAGTAGCGATTGACAAACAATATATTTGAATTAACGCGCAGGCCTCTAAAAGCTCATATCTAATGCATAACAAGTATTTCCAGCGACAACAGACGAGAATAGTTATTTTCTGTTGGTTTAAGTGTCCAAATTTGGATTTACTATCTCCGGCTGGTATTTAGAAACAGTGAATATTCTTTACTTACGCTTAATATTACTAGGTGTGGTTCTCAACAGTAACCAAATTATATTTGCAATACCTAAAAACAGCAATGATTATCTTGAAGCGTATTTTAGTTAACAGCCACGCACCTAGAAGCACATTTCTCATGCATAAGTGGTAATGCGAGCGACAAGTAATGCGAAAAGTTATTTGCTGTTTATTATGTGTTCAATAATATATTTACGAACTGATACCGGCATGTTTAAATCATTAATATCTTGCCGTTACGCTTAGTATTACCTGAAGATGTCTTTAACGGTATTAAAGTCTTATTTACAATGCCGCAAGCAGTAGCGATTGACAAACAATATATTTGAATTAACGCGCAGGCCTCTAAAAGCTCATATCTAATGCATAACAAGTATTTCCAGCGACAACAGACGAGAATAGTTATTTTCTGTTGGTTTAAGTGTCCAAATTTGGATTTACTATCTCCGGCTGGTATTTAGAAACAGTGAATATTCTTTACTTACGCTTAATATTACTAGGTGTGGTTCTCAACAGTAACCAAATTATATTTGCAATATTGAAAAACAACAATGATTATCTTGAAGCGTATTTTAGTCAACAGGCACGCACCTAGAAGCACATTTCTCATGGATAAGTGGTAATGCGAGCGACAAGTAATGCGAAAAGTTATTTTCTGTTTATTATGTGTTCAATAATATATTTACGAACTGATACCGGCATTTTTAAATCATTAATATCTTGCCGTTACGCTTAGTATTACCTGAAGATGACTTTAACGGTATTAAAGTCTTATTTACAATACCGCAAGCAGTAGCGATTGACAAACAATATATTTTAATTAACGCGCAGGCCTCTAAAAGCTCATATCTATTGCATAACAAGTATTTCCAGCGACTACAGACTAGAATAGTTATTTTCAGTTGGTTTAAGTGTCCAAATTTGGATTTACTATCTCCGGCTGGTATTTAGAAACAGTGAATATTCTTTACTTACGCTTAATATTACTAGGTGTGGTTCTCAACAGTAACCAAATTATATTTGCAATACCGAAAAACAGCAATGATTATCTTGAAGCGTATTTTAGTTAACAGGCACGCACCTAGAAGCACATTTCTCATGCATAAGTGGTAATGCGAGCGACAAGTAATGCGAAAAGTTATTTGCTGTTTATTATGTGTTCAATAATATATTTACGAACTGATACCGGCATGTTTAAATCATTAATATCTTGCCGTTACGCTTAGTATTACCTGAAGATGTCTTTAACGGTATTAAAGTCTTATTTACAATGCCGCAAGCAGTAGCGATTGACAAACAATATATTTGAATTAACGCGCAGGCCTCTAAAAGCTCATATCTAATGCATAACAAGTATTTCCAGCGACAACAGACGAGAATAGTTATTTTCTGTTGGTTTAAGTGTCCAAATTTGGATTTACTATCTCCGGCTGGTATTTAGAAACAGTGAATATTCTTTACTTACGCTTAATATTACTAGGTGTGGTTCTCAACAGTAACCAAATTATATTTGCAATATTGAAAAACAACAATGATTATCTTGAAGCGTATTTTAGTCAACAGGCACGCACCTAGAAGCACATTTCTCATGGATAAGTGGTAATGCGAGCGACAAGTAATGCGAAAAGTTATTTTCTGTTTATTATGTGTTCAATAATATATTTACGAACTGATACCGGCATTTTTAAATCATTAATATCTTGCCGTTACGCTTAGTATTACCTGAAGATGACTTTAACGGTATTAAAGTCTTATTTACAATACCGCAAGCAGTAGCGATTGACAAACAATATATTTTAATTAACGCGCAGGCCTCTAAAAGCTCATATCTATTGCATAACAAGTATTTCCAGCGACTACAGACTAGAATAGTTATTTTCAGTTGGTTTAAGTGTCCAAATTTGGATTTACTATCTCCGGCTGGTATTTAGAAACAGTGAATATTCTTTACTTACGCTTAATATTACTAGGTGTGGTTCTCAACAGTAACCAAATTATATTTGCAATACCGAAAAACAGCAATGATTATCTTGAAGCGTATTTTAGTTAACAGCCACGCACCTAGAAGCACATTTCTCATGCATAAGTGGTAATGCGAGCGACAAGTAATGTAAAATGTTATTTTCTGTTTATTATGTGTTCAATAATATATTTACGAACTGATACCGGCATTTTTAAATCATTAATATGTTGCCGTTACGCTTAGTATTACCTGAAGATGACTTTAACGGTATTAAAGTCTTATTTACCATGCCGCAAGCAGTAGCGATTGACAAACAATATATTTTAATTAACGCGCAGGCCTCTAAAAGCTCATATCTAATGCATAACAAGTATTTCCAGCGACAACAGACGAGAATAGTTATTTTCAGTTGGTTTAAGTGTCCAAATTTGGATTTACTATCTCCGGCTGGTATTTAGAAACAGTGAATATTCTTTACTTACGTTTAATATTACTAGGTGTGGTTCTCAACAGTAACCAAATTATATTTGCAATACCGAAAAACAGCAATGATTATCTTGAAGCGTATTTTAGTCAACAGGCACGCACCTAGAAGCACATTTCTCATGGATAAGTGGTAATGCGAGCGACAAGTAATGCGAAAAGTTCTTTTCTGTTTATTATGTGTTCAATAATATATTTACGAACTGATACCGGCATTTTTAAATCATTAATATCTTGTCGTTACGCTTAGTATTACCTGAAGATGACTTTAACGGTATTAAAGTATTATTTACAAGCCGCAAGCAGTAGCGATTGACAAACAATATATTTTAATTAACGCGCAGGCCTCTAAAAGCTCATATCTAATGCATAACAAGTATTTCCAGCGACAACAGACGAGAATAGTTATTTTCAGTTGGTTTAAGTGTCCAAATTTGGATTTACTATTTCCGGCTGGTATTTAGAAACAGTGAATATTCTTTACTTCCGCTTAATATTACTAGGTGTGGTTCTCAACAGTAACCAAATTATATTTGCAATACCTAAAAACAGCAATGATTATCTTGAAGCGTATTTTAGTTAACAGGCACGCACCTAGAAGCACATTTCTCATGCATAAGTGGTAATGCGAGCGACAAGTAATGCGAAAAGTTATTTTCTGTTTATTATGTGTTCAATAATATATTTATGAACTGATACCGGCATTTTTAAATTATTAATATCTTGCCGTTACGCTTAGTATTACCTGAAGATGACTTTAACGGTATTAAAGTCTTATTTACAATGCCGCAAGCAGTAGCGATTGACAAACAATATATTTTATCTACGACCACTACTAAAAGTAGGCCTTTTAGCGCTAGCTTGTTTCACTAAAAGTGACGTTTTATACCTGAAGATGACTTTAACGGTATTAAAGTCTTATTTACAATGCCGCAAGCAGTAGCGATTGACAAACAATATATTTGAATTAACGCGCAGGCCTCTAAGAGCTCATATCGAATGCATAACAAGTATTTCCAGCGACAACAGACGAGAATAGTTATTTTCTGTTGGTTTAAGTGTCCAAATTTGGATTTACTATCTCCGGCTGGTATTTAGAAACAGTGAATATTCTTTACTTACGCTTAATATTACTAGGTGTGGTTCTCAACAGTAACCAAATTATATTTGCAATACCTAAAAACAGCAATGATTATCTTGAAGCGTATTTTAGTTAACAGGCACGCACCTAGAAGCACATTTCTCATGCATAAGTGGTAGTGCGAGCGACAAGTAATGCGAAAAGTTATTTGCTGTTTATTATGTGTTCAATAATATATTTACGAACTGATACCGGCATTTTTAAATTATTAATATCTTGCCGTTACGCTTAGTATTACCTGAAGATGACTTTAACGGTATTAAAGTCTTATTTACAATGCCGCAAGCAGTAGCGATTGACAAACAATATATTTTATCTACGACCACTACTAAAAGTAGGCCTTTTAGCGCTAGCTTGTTTCACTAAAAGTGACGTTTTATACCTGAAGATGACTTTAACGGTATTAAAGTCTTATTTACAATGCCGCAAGCAGTAGCGATTGACAAACAATATATTTGAATTAACGCGCAGGCCTCTAAAAGCTCATATCTAATGCATAACAAGTATTTCCAGCGACAACAGACGAGAATAGTTATTTTCTGTTAGTTTAAGTGTCCAAATTTGGATTTACTATCTCCGGCTGGTATTTAGAAACAGTGAATATTCTTTACTTATGCTTAATATTACTAGGTGTGGTTCTCAACAGTAACCAAATTATATTTGCAATACCGAAAAACAGCAATGATTATCTTGAAGCCTATTTTAGTTAACAGGCACGCACCTAGAAGCACATTTCTCATGCATAAGTGGTAATGCGAGCGACAAGTAATGCGAAAAGTTATTTTCTGTTTATTATGTGTTCAATAATATAATTACGAACTGATACCGGCATTTTTAAATAATTAATATCTTGCCGTTACGCTTAGTATTACCTGAAGATGACTTTAACGGTATTAAAGTCTTATTTACAATGCCGCAAGCAGTAGCGATTGACAAACAATATATTTTAATTAACGCGCAGGCCTCTAAAAGCTCATATCTAATGCATAACAAGTATTTCCAGCGACTACAGACGAGAATAGTTATTTTCAGTTGGTTTAAGTGTCCAAATTTGGATTTACTATTTCCGGCTGGTATTTAGAAACAGTGAATATTCTTTACTTACGCTTAATATTACTAGGTGTGGTTCTCAACAGTAACCTAATTATATTTGCAATACCGAAAAACAGCAATGATTATCTTGAAGCCTATTTTAGTTAACAGGCACGCACCTAGAAGCACATTTCTCATGCATAAGTGGTAATGCGAGCGACAAGTAATGCGAAGAGTTATTTTCTGTTTATTTTGTGTTCAATAATATATTTACGAACTGATACCGGCATTTTTAAATCATTAATATCTTGCCGTTACGCTTAGTATTACCTGAAGATGACTTTAACGGTATTAAAGTCTTATTTACAATGCCGCAAGCAGTAGCGATTGACAAATAATATATTTTAATTAACGCGCAGGCCTTTAAAAGCTCATATCTAATGCATAACAAGTATTTCCAGCGACAACAGACGAGAATAGTTATTTTCAGTTGGTTTAAGTGTCCAAATTTGGATTTACTATCTCCGGCTGGTATTTAGAAACAGTAAATATTCTTTACTTACGCTTAATATTACTAGGTGTGGTTCTCAACAGTAACCAAATTATATTTGTAATACCGAAAAACAGCAATGATTATCTTGAAGCCTATTTTAGTTAAGAGGCACGCACCTAGAAGCACATTTCTCATGCATAAGTGGTAATGCGAGCGACAAGTAATGCGAAAAGTTATTTTCTGTTTATTTTGTGTTCAATAATATATTTACGAACCGCTACCGGCATTTTTAAATCATTAATATCTTGCCGTTACGCTTAATATTACCTGAAGATGACTTTAACGGTATTAAAGTCTTATTTACAATGCCGCAAGCAGTAGCGATTGACAAACAATATATTTTAATTAACGCGCAGGCTTCTAAAAGCTCATATCTAATGCATAACAAGTATTTCCAGCGACAACAGACGAGAATAGTTATTTTCAGTTGGTTTAAGTGTCCAAATTTGGATTTACTATCTCCGGCTGGTATTTAGAAACAGTGAATATTCTTTACTTCCGCTTAATATTACTAGGTGTGGTTCTCAACAGTAACCAAATTATATTTGCAATACCGAAAAACAGCAATGATTATCTTGAAGCCTATTTCAGTTTCAGGCACGCACCTAGAAGCACATTTCTCATGCATAAGTGGTAATGCGAGCGACAAGTAATGCGAAAAGTTATTTTCTGTTTATTATGTGTTCAATAATATATTTACGAACTGATACCGGCATTTTTAAATCATTAATATCTTGCCGTTACGCTTAGTATTACCTGAAGATGACTTTAACGGTATTAAAGTCTTATTTACAATGCCGCAAGCAGTAGCGATTGACAAACAATATATTTTAATTAACGCGCAGGCCTCTAAAAGCTCATATCTAATGCATAACAAGTATTTCCAGCGACTACAGACGAGAATAGTTATTTTCAGTTGGTTTAAGTGTCCAAATTTGGATTTACTATCTCCGGCTGGTATTTAGAAACAGTGAATATTCTTTACTTACTCTTAATATTACTAGGTGTGGTTCTCAACAGTAACCAAATTATATTTGCAATACCGAAAAACAGCAATGATTATCTTGAAGCCTATTTTAGTTAACAGGCACGCACCTAGAAGCACATTTCTCATGCATAAGTGGTAATGCGAGCGACAAGTAATGCGAAAAGTTATTTTCTGTTTATTATGTGTTCAATAATATATTTACGAACTGATACCGGCATTTTTAAATCATTAATATCTTGCCGTTACGCTTAGTATTACCTGAAGATGACTTTAACGGTATTAAAGTCTTATTTACAATGTCGCAAGCAGTAGTGATTGACAAACAATATAATTTAATTAACGCGCAGGCCTCTAAAAGCTCATATCTAATGCATAACAAGTATTTCCAGCGACAACAGACGAGAATAGTTATTTACAGTTGGTTGAAGTGTCCAAATTTGGATTTACTATCTCCGGCTGGTATTTAGAAACAGTGAATATTCTTTACTTACGCTTAATATTACTAGGTGTGGTTCTCAACAGTAACCAAATTATATTTGCAATACCGAAAAACAGCAATGATTATCTTGAAGCCTATTTTAGTTAAGAGGCACGCACCTAGAAGCACATTTCTCATGCATAAGTGGTAATGCGAGCGACAAGTAATGCGAAAAGTTATTTTCTGTTTATTATGTGTTCAAT